>JABFPK010002564.1:0-10015 GCA_022817445.1 Habroteleia sp. ZL-2020
TATATAACGCATGCGAGAGTTCTGTAAGCAGAAAAGAAACTTTTATTCCGCGTTTTTCCCAGTCAATTTTGACGGTTTACCTTTTGTGTTCCGGTATTTTTCCGTTGTAACTTTTTTCTTTTCTTTTTCTTTTTTGATTTCAGTAGCACGACTTTTGATTTCATGTCGCAGCACACGCTCCCGATTCCCCTTACTTTCGTTCATTTTCTATAGTCTTTTTATTTCTACTTGTATCCATTCGAGAATCTCATCCTCTTCCATTGCTGTCTGTAATGGCATCACTCTGTAATACTACATGAGCACTAAAAAGTACAAGACTTGAAGGAATCACCGCGCGAATAAAAACTTCGAGCTACAGAAGCTACTACGGCAAGTAACGTTCTAACATAAATTTCATTTCTCGTCTGTTTCCATGTCACACACGTCACGACACTGCTTGATCGTTTCATTGAAAAAGTACTCTTCGGTTAAGCCACATGACATTTGTTAAATGCCAATTGCTATTTGTCGATCAATTCTAGAATCGTTTATACTTTGTATGAAAACACGATTTTTAAAAACTAATTAATATTAAAATAATTTAACATAATTATTTTCTATTAATTACTGTTATTTTTGTGAATTTGTTCAACAATGAGTATTGGGCATACATTTCGCAAAATTGAAAAATTTGGTCAACATAAAGCATATAGCCTATGTTTTAGAGTCCTCATATTTACTATGATAATAAAGTCATATGCTCAACAGACACTTGCAGATAAAAACGCATCAAATTGATCAATTCTCAAATTAATATGACATCGGTATTTTTAAGGAAAATAGAAATTGTTTTTACTTCAATTGCAAAAGTTGAACTTCATTTTATTTATCCCCTATTTTCTTTCCCCACTCGTAATTAATGTAATCTTTTTTATATTTATATAAATATATAGAACTTGTCTAAATTGTTACTTTTAATTAATAATTTTAAATTCCTTACACTGTTTATTTAAATATACTTTAAAAAAAGTCAATTTCTTTTAATATTTGTATTATAGTGTAATATTGTGAATACGGTTGTTATAGATTCATATGAAATAATGACAAGATAAATAATTGATATAATTAAAAAAGTTGTACACCCAGTTCCATCGAAAGCTGAACAGATAAATTGACATATAGGCCATTTTATTTTTGCAGCACAAAAATCGGAATGAGAATGTCAGAGTAACGTTGATGAAAGAACGTTAGATAATAGACAAGGATAAGAAACTTAGTTTGAGAACATGGATATTATTGTAAAATATTATTGTAAAAGCGGATATCGCTTTTTTCGACAATCACTGTCATACACTGAAAGAAAAAATCACTTAAAAATTATTAATTTGTTAAATAATAATTAATGATTTGGGTAAGTAAAGAGTGGACAAATGAAAAATCCAATCTATATTAATGAACAGTAAAACTTATATGTAAAATATATGTAAAATACTTTTTATAGTTTTTCTATTTCTAAGAATATATAGATTTTAGTAATAAAAATTACTGAACTCAGTAAAAATTGAAATATTTTGGCCGTGAATATTTTTATAGGTAACTCATTTCGTACTACGAATGGGAATTGATTTTATAATTATAAACAGAATTATATAAATTTATATAAATAATTCACATATGAATACTAACATTGGCACATACGTACAAACACTAACTTTACAGTATTCATTATCATTTGTCAAGTTAAGATAACATTATAAACAAATACACATCACACAAATAAATATATTTTTGCTGAACTGTTCACATTAAAATATATCACCAAATAAGTATCTTATATGATCAAAAAAATTTTATTACTTGGTGTATAATTTTTAATTAAACACAAAACAATAACTATATTTTATTTCTTTTTTTTTAATATGTTTACTTCATAAAAATGTCTCATATTTTTCATTTGTCAATGGTCAATAGTACAACTGGTAAGTTCAGTAAATTTTATAGAAATATTAGTGATATTTATTGGAACTTTTCTTTACATGTAACTAAAAAAGTTTAGTTTTTTCCCCATATATCTTTAATTCCAGCACAGAATTTAAATTCCTACAAGAAAATTCTTATTTTTCGATAGCATTTTTCGGATAATTTGAAAAAGTTGTTCAAATTCAGTCTAAATGTAAAAAAATGTCTTATATAGGCGGAGGGATATTCCCAAATTCATTTATGCACTTGTGGTAACAAATGGAAAAAAAAATTCCATCACATTATTATTCATACTATTATAGTTAATTTCATGTTAGAAACGTTACGCCGTCTTTGAGATTTCAATTTTAGTACTGCTAACTTAAACTAGCCTATATGCTAATTTAGCTGTTCAGCTTTCGATAGGACGGGGTGTTCAAGGAACTAAATATTATATACTATAACTTTTCTTGATAAAAGGGATAGATCGATAATAAATAAATAAACCGATAGTATAAGCAACTAATATAAGTATATAAGCAAGATAGTATAATTATATTATTATTTTTCTTGTATTCAATTGCATGTAAAAATTTATTAAATTTGATATAAATATATACAAATTTTAATTAAAATACAACTTTTTCAGTAATACATTTTATATTTATTTTCTCTTTGCTCTTTTCGTACTTTAAACCACAATTTAAAAAATACTTTATAACACACTTTCCATAGCAGAGAAAATGAAATATACTACTTCGCGCATGAGTTCTCAAGTAAAAAAGTTCAATATCGTGACACTCAAGCGAAAATTTAGTTCGTAAATTCCCTATTGATGCTCATATGCGTATATGATCTAACTACTTCGTTTTCGATAAATATTAAAAACTTGTTTTTTTCATTAATTATAATATTTTTAATAAGAATAAATATATATTTATTGTGATGACTATTGTTTGAGATAAGGAAATATCCATTTTAAAACTAGGTTAAAAATCATTGGTTGAAAAGGTAAAATAAAGAGTATAAAAAATATCATAATAAATAAAAGAATTTCTTAATAAATACATTTTCCAATTAGGTAAGTTAACTACGTACAAGTTAGACAACAGATTACACGCCCAGCCGAGCGTCAATTGGATACTTCCCAAGTACAAACCAAGATAAATTTCCATTATCTCAATTTCAATTGTGTAACTAGATATGGCTTTGAACGTTCAGTAATTGAAATGTCATCAAATTTTTTCAAATTTTATATTTTTATAAAGAATAATATCTTTTTAAATATACTCTTATTTTTAAGAAATTTCAATTAATTATATTGATTTTTCAAATACTAATCAATACAGTTAATTGAAAAATGGCACAAGTTACCATTTCCCTTGTTAGCGTCATGTAAAAACTTATTTACTATAGTTCTTAGTCATCATTTATGCAAGTGAATAACTAATAACATTTAAAGGAAATATTTTTATTAAAATTACGAAATATCGTAACAGAAACAATATTTATTAATATTTATACTTTTAAAAATATTAAAGACTGTACAAATTCTGTAGGTATATTAATATTTTATATTTTCCCTAATAATATTACATTGTATTTCTATAGATGATAATAAAATTATTATTAAACAAAAAGAATTCCACGTATATTTGAAATCATTAATTAATAATTCACAATTATACTGCAATCGAATGTACAATTTCACGATAAATATATATTACGCCATTATAAAAACATGGGTTCTAGACAAAATGCTTTTGAAGCCAGTTTGGAATATTTTAATTTTCATGGTGGGAATCATTCGATACGTTTCGATGAGAACGTTTTCTAGTTTTCTCGTGAGAAAACGTTTTAGATGTTCTCCATACTTATTATGTCATAAATATTCAGTCTAAAGGTTATTGTATACTTAGCAATTAGAAATGGCTTAAACATTATATATTTTAAGAAGTTTCTTATAGAAAGTGTTCTTTTATTGACAGAGCGTTTCATAAGAAACACTTGACATTACTTATATAAAGCATTTTAAGATAAAAACGTCTAATATGTTCTTAAAGCACATAGAACACATAAAGCCTTCTGCCAAAACGAAATAATAATAATGTGTTCTTATAAGGAAGCTAAATTTTTTGAAAATGTGGTCTAAATTTTTTCCTTTCCTAGCCGAACGCTTCGGGAACATTTGTGTTTTGCACCGATAAAAAATAGTATGGTATGAATTAATTACATAAAATTAATATACAATATAAAAAGAAAATAAATATTGCCAACCATTATAAATTTAATCTTCGTGAATACCTCGTTTTATCCAAATTAGTATGAAATGGTTCTTTCTTAGTTTGTGGATTTCGCGAACCTGATAGATATATACATATAAATATTATAAATTTTACGTTCAATATACATTCAAAAAAGCTACTTTGAATCAAGTATATTTCATCTGATTTAAGTAAAAAATATTCTTAAATACATTTGAAAATATTTCTGATTTTCGACAACTCATTAATATACTCCAACCAATTCAAATTCAATTTGTATCGCTTAAATGAAGTAAATATATACTCGAATTAAGTTAATATAAATTTGAATAAGGTGTAAAAAAATTTTTTTTTCGTCCATGAAAAGTTTATTTTCTTCAATTCCCCCCCTTTTTTTGTTATTTTCTTATGCTATTAAGATTATTTTTGGTTTTTTTCTTTTATCTGGGATAGACATTTACTATTATATATATTATTTTTGTTGGTGTATTACATATATTTTTACTTTTACTTGTACCTATATAGTCGTAGTTGCATTTTAATGTCGCTTTCGCTGTCAGAATCAATTCGCCGAGACTCTGAAAATCGTTCTTTATACAACATTTCGCAGTGGACGGGTATTGAACGGGTTTTAACCTTACGATTACTAGCCTAACGTTTAACCTACTACACTATCGCCGCTATATGTCATTATCTACACTGTAAGTCCGAAACATAAAACTGACAAGAAGTCAGCGCTGTGAAACTGAATGTAGATGAGAGATGAAAAAGAAATATTTACGTGACCTTATACACAACGATACTTGAATACAATTAAAAATATAAAATTCCAGATGAAAGGAAAAATGTGAAGAAATAGAGAAAGAGTGTAGTGAAAAAATAGAGTCAAATCAAGTCGAATATACTTGCTTCTAAAATATGGAATGCAAGTATACTATATATTTGCTTGCAATTAGATTTTTTTTGAGTGTAGTAATATTATTAATTAATTCTAAATTGTATATCTATGTCTATTTTATTCATTATACACCAATAACACATTTTTTCTAAAATATAACTTATAATTTGACTAGAAGAAAAGAAATTTTTTTCAGAATAATTGCATTGATGAATTACGATGAAACTGATATGTTATATATAGGTTATAGTATATCGGTGGAACCGCTACTGAGTCAGCGGTTAAAAGATAAAATCGGTGTAGCATATGTACTAAAGTGGAATGTCTGTAGCATCACAACGGAACAACATTTGCACCATAAAGTTTATTGGATATATATTGAAAAATTTATGGAGAATTATAAATATTTTAATAGATTCCACATATATATTTTTTATTATATAAATATTCAATATAAATAATACATTTTTTCACGTAATACTTACTTAATCCATAAATATTAACATAACAAAAATAATAGAATTGTATATTATTACTATAAAGCTGATAAAATTAATTAACATTAATGATAAAAAATAAAATATAATAAAAATCATACATAATTATATTATAGCTTTTGTGAAGAATTATAATTATATATTAATATTATATTATAATATAATTAACTTTAATCCAAAAAATATTATGTGTACATAAAAGATCATTATAAATTATCGTTACATTTATCTTATATATACAAATCAAGCAAGTTACATATATGCCTGACTATTAGTTGAATATTTTACTTGGAATGAAAGTAACAAGTTCTTGTTTCCTACAAATGCATTGATTTTCAATAAAATGTTATGATATTGTAAATTTTCATGCAGACTGACATTTTTGAATTTATTAATGTTGATATGAATGACTCTTCTAATGTCAAAATAACATCAGAGTTTATTGATCGCTAAGTATACTACGCATTCTTCATAACATATCGGGATAGTAAAATGTTTACTTCGAATATAAATAGTTTTTCTGCATTTCTTGTTAGAACTGATGCTAAATATATTATTGTGAAAACCATTTAATACGATTAACTATATCTTTATTTTATCTTTAAAAGCGAATGAATAATACAATAATAAACGATAATGTTTTTCATTTGCATAGAGAGTGAAAATTTTTTAAATTTATCTAAAATTTATTTTAAACAATCTTATTTGGGAATTATTATTTAAATGAAATCCAATAAAAAGCATTTAGGTAAATAAAGGAAATTGTTTTTCTGGTATTATCAAATGTTCGATATAAATTTTAATTTTTGTATTTTTACGTAAGCGAAAAAGGTATTAGTGGAAGTATTGTAAACGGTGTAATAAATTTATTTTCGAATTTGTAGAAACGATTTAAATTTCATTGAGTTTTAAATTCCTTATTTTCTGTAATCGCATTCAAAAATATATATATATGTACATAAAACAGTATATTTTTAAACAGAAAATGAAATATTCAGATTAAATGTATTGGTTTGGAAAATTTGAAAACAGATAGACAGAAAAGTTTTTAGTAAAAAATATCTACAATAATAGAATATTACTTAATTTATATAATAATAATATTTACCCAAGTGAAGAAGATATTTTATCTCATATAACATTTTAGTTTTGTATTTAAATTAGTTAAATTAGTTTTGTATATTTAAAATGTACTTTCAATTATACAGTCAAAATAATAACAACAAAATTTGAAGAAAATAACAAAAATCGCAATAGCAAATGTTATGAATAATTTTTATGAAGGTTTATAGGTTAATTCGAAATGTTAAATTAAATCAGTTAAGTAATTGTTCCTGATTTTTTTGGCTTAATATTATTCCAAATTTTATTAACGTTCTATCAATACGCATGTAAATTACTTAAGTTAATTATGTTGTGATTTAAATCTAAATATTATCCTCCATACATAAAACATATTTTATAGATAAAATTAAAAAAAATTAAAGTATTTGAAACTATTAAAATAAAAAAATATGATTATATTTCGAAACTCTTTATCTCTTTCTCTCTCTCCCTTTAATTATACCTTTAAAATATATAAAATTAAACATATAGGTTTAAAGTTTACAATAATTCTGTACATATACATATATGTTATCGTATCTCGCGAGTTGTTCCATACTTCAGTTAAAAGTTAATTTGTCTTCTCAAAGCTTCTCAAGTTTCTTCCTCTAAAGCTATGTAGAAAGTCGATATATCATGCGTGTCAACAACATTAAGTAAGATCGATCGGTCAAGTAGTGACGAAATTCGTAATTGCTACGAGTTCCCTTTGTTATCGCATCGAATATAAATTAAGATAAATCTAGTATTATGGGTGGATTTGAGGAATTTCGGAATATACAAAATTCCTCGCGTGCGATAAACGTACTCACCAGTCAACTGTAGAATTTGCAGTTTCAACGTGCGAATTTCGGCCGTGAGTCTTTCAACTTCCAGTCTGGTTTCTTCATCACGTTGATTTATTTCATACACGTTGGATGTAGTAGCAGGTGCTAAAAATTAAAGAGTATTTGTGATGTTATTTTGTTATTGTATAATGTATACATAAAATCATGAAAAATGGACATATACAATCTTGAACATTACATATATTTTTTATGGATAAAATTTATTTATGTAAGTAATATAAATTAATATAATATAATATTATAATAAATTGCATGTAGGATTACTTTATTATAAAATAAATCTTCAATTCAAGTATTTTTCGCCGAAGTGAAATAATTTTATTTTCCTGCAACGTTTCCGATGCAGAAACAGGCATAACGTATGTTAAAAATTGTTCAGTATTTTTTGGCGAAATTTCTTACATATCAAATCGTGATTTTATTTCATTCGAACGCTTTTACGGTGGTTCTGATGTTTATAGAGTGGTTTCGCAGTACATCGCATTTCATGGCGGCGTTATTTGGTTGTGCGCGGACGAGAGCACTTCCCCCGTGCTACATAACAGACTCCTTTTTATTTTACGAGCTGAAAACTTTTCTCGTACACTGACCTAATTTTATGAAGCTTGCTAGTAAGTCGAATCTATAAACCGTAAAAGTGAATAAAAACAATAAAGGGTGAATGGAAGAATGATTGCACAGCATTATCCACGTACGTACATTAATACTGAAGTATTATAATAATTATGCAAAACTATATGAGTTAAAAACAATAACTAACAATGATAAAAAATGGTTTGTTTTGAAAGTCATCCATTTTTCAAATTTAAAGTAACAGCAGGATTTAATTTATTATTTTATATTATTTTTTCTTCATTATTTATTTTATATTTTATAATACCGGATTGAAGTTATCATATTATATATTTTTTTATATTTCTGTTCAAATTCATTTAGTTTATAGGATAATAGAAGTTTTTATTTGTAAATAAAAATTAATTAATATTTTTATAATTAAATTAATATTTAGACAATTAGAAACAAAGAAAAATTCTTGGGATATATTTAAATTGTTCGTGGATTTCATTCTATTAGCAAAAATCTTTTCAAAGCCACAGGAAAAATATATATTTATATAATTAAAGTATGTTATGCTAGGTTAAAAGTATTGGAAAGTTAAATTGTAAATTTGAGAAATAACGTTGCTATGATGTCAAACGTGAGATTCACTAGTTTTGCATTACATTGTTATAACTTTTTCTTGTTTCTCAATAAAAAAGATATTCAAACAGTAGTGGTATAATAAAATCTTTTTCATTTAATCAAAATCTGAAATATCAAAATAACTGTCGGTAAAACTGTAAAGTATCATAAAAGTAAGATGGTAAAATTGTTGTCATGTATATCGTTGGAGATGTAACTTTTGTTTCTAATTTAGTAGCAGTTATGTGTTATGTACGTTATTGTCAGAATATAACGTCAATAATGCAATAATTAAGCGAGCGTATGGTCAATATGACACATAAAACTCACACGAAAATCAAATTAATCGTCGTCATATGGTTATAATTTTATTACTTTATTATAAATATATTTACAATGGGTACCTACCAAAGAATAATAAATTACACTTCCATGCCAGTGTTTTATATTGAAAATATTTCTATTAATTATAACTAGAGTTTATTTGTAAATAAAATATATGATTTTATAATAAAATTATTATAAAATTGATCAGTTCCCTGATATCGAAAATTATTGACATATAAATTAAAAATACAATTAACAAAGGAATTTCTTTTCAACATAAAATAATAATAATTGTTATTATGATATGTGTATTTTAATATTAAAAAGTTTTCATTTTAATGCAAATAAAAATAGTTCGGAAATTTGATTTATTCATAATAACTATAATATTTTAAGAGTGTTATAATGAATGTATATTACAGTATAAAGAAAATAATAATACTAGTATTTTTAGTAAACTAAAAGTTTTAAATAAACCCATGATTTATAGTTTTATTTCAATATTCTATTTGATTTGAAGGTACAAAGAAATGATGTATATCACAAACATTTTATGAATATAAACGAAAATTTCGTCGATGAAACTAACTCAGCAAGTACAAACTACGGCTATAAGTACTATTGCCAGCAAGTTTACGGCTAGTAAAGAATAGAGCAAGTAAGTACGATAAATTGTCCTGCGTTTCTACCTTACGCCAGGAGTGTAAGTGAAATAAATGTTCGTACTCTGTTTAATGGGCACAATGCTAGCTAAGGCATAAGAAACTCTTTTTCTTAAACTTCTTTGTTACAGATATTTCCTATCCCTACGGAGACACTAATCCGTAACATTTTTTTCATACGAAATCATCAATATTTCAAAAAATAATCTTTCAAAATATTACTAAATATATAATAATTAATGACAAATGTTTTCTCCGTTTAATTAGAAGAAACAAAGAGTAATAAAATCCTTGG
>JABFPK010002565.1:0-10013 GCA_022817445.1 Habroteleia sp. ZL-2020
AATATATATACATAGTTATTTATTAAGAACGAAACACGCAGAATCCATCTAAAGGAAATGGTCGGCGTCGGAAGCAAATTTTTAATGACGTTTTGAGATAGAGTGTGATGCAAGTTTTGACGCAACAATTGTTATTATACAAGACCCGGGGAAGTAAACATTCAACCATTTTGCATATTTATAAAACGAAGCCTGTGCAATTGCCACTCCCGCGTCGCGCGACCGCAAGACTTTTCATGTTCTTATATCGTTGTATGGAACCGAGTGGTCGACGAGGCAGACACACATTTGTATCAATTGTACACAGGGCTCACACCCTCCAAGTTTCAAACTGCGAACCGAAATTGTGGTCAACGATCAAGGACAGAATTCCCGATGGAATATTTGCGCCCCTGACGAGCATTTCACATATACACTAAACATGTACACACACGCATTTGTACACTGATATAGCATACACAAGTGCTTTAACATGCAACGATTGAAATAAAGTATTTGTCTGTTGTAAAGCATCGCTGTTCTGGTTATTTCGTATCAGGATGTCAGTGCATGATCCTCGCAAAATTTCTTCTTTCCGTTGCTTTTACGTTGATTTTGTCCTGGAAGATTTTTATGAATTTGTTCATAAAAAATTGTTTTTTTTTTTATTTTTTTGGTTGATTTCTTTTGGTTCGAGGGTTCTTTTGGGTTTTTTTTATTTTTTTTTCGACAAGAAAAAAACCCCAGCCTCGGCCAAGGGCGGGAATCGAACTCGCGTTCTCCCGATTGCCGGCTTTTTTCGACATCTGTATTTATTTTCTAATTTTATATGCAAATATATTTATACACAGACATCGCTAATAAAATTAGAAATTAAATTCAGAAGTTAATTACATTTTTTTGTGTTTTTTTTTTTATTTTGGTTAATATAGTTGTATTTACATTTTGTTTGTTGAATATTTATCATTTGCGTTTTGTTAATTTTATCTATTGGAATTTAGTTTGGAAGCAGTTCCGATATTTCTATTTTTCTGTATTTGTTCACAGCTAGGGAGGCAACAAAAGATATGATTACGGCGAATCTTAGCGATACCGAAAGAAAGCGACAGGAATACATTAAAGAATTAATCGCTACTGAGCATGCTTACATTGAAGACATGAGACTCGTGCATGAGGTACTTTGAAAATATGAGAACATTCTCACTAATATTTAAATAGGTTTACTGTCACTCTGGGGCCCTACCTCTATTTTCTGGATTTCTAAAACCACGTTAGGATTTTTCAAATTTTAAATATTAGGCCATTTTTGGGTTAGAATTTAATGCTAAATTTAATGCTAATTTAATTCTATTTATTCGCCAATGTGGAGATAACAAAATAATTTGTCAAAATTAATTTTAAATTAATATTTTAAAATTAGTTAGGAATAATTAATAGATTATTAATTCTGCTAATTATAATCAATTTATTTTATTTTTTGGACCAAATATCGCTTAATGTCTTTAGTAGGTAAGTTAATTCAAATATGTATGCTTTTGACTTTTTTATTATATATATATACATTATATATACATTTTAAAATTTGGATTCACTCAATGTTAATTTACTATTTTTGTTGTATATAAGATGCAATATAGAATTGTATAAATTGCTATCTTAGTTGGTACAGAGAAAAAACAATAAACAAATAATTAAAAACAAAAATAAACAATCATAATACTATTTCATATTGTAAAATGAATCCATATGCTGGTAAATGAGAACAGGAAAGCATTCAAATTTTACTATCCTAGATAGTAATTTTTTATTTTGTCAAAGTAAATTCACGCTGTACCAATAAAGATGGGCATTTTTGTCTTAATAAAAATATTACTTTTTTGAATGTTAACAAACAAGTTTTTACAGCAGAACTCTTTTGTGGAACAAATACCTTCCTAGGTATTTGCTTTCTTGATTTTCCACTAACTTCAATTTTGTCATTATAACTTTCTCCAAATAATGTCCTTGTTATGCGAGTTAAACATTCGCATTCATATTTCCTTATTTATAAATCACGTTCAATTTATATTCCTCAGATATTTGAGAAACCATTACTCAACAGCTTGGTACTCAAGGTAGATGAAATTGATAAAATATTTATCAACTGGAGAGATATTATCTCGTGCAACGAAAACTTTTTAAGGTATTACTTTATTTAAACATTGTTTTATCAATTCGTAATATATTTCCCGTATATTGTGTTATTCGATTTACAAGTTTTGTAGGTGAATAATATTTTAAACGAAAATTAACAACTTTGTATAATAACACAATTTATTCTTTGCAAAATTGTTAGATTCAACGCTTGTTAATTTTGTAGGACTCTGAGGATACGTCGAGACAATAGCGAAGGTGGAATTGTGCGGATGATTGGGGATATTTTGTGCGAAAATGTAATTATCCTTTCTCTTGCGTTGTTTAAATACAATACTGAATAATTTGAAGAATTCAAGATAATTTTCATTTAGATTCCAAGAATGTCTGCCTACATTCGATTCTGCAGCTGTCAAATATCAGCGGCAACGTATTTGCAAAGACTGATTGAAACATCTCAGGAATTCGTTGAGGTGGTTAAAAAGTGTCAACAGGACACCAGGACGAAAGGAATGCCATTGAGTTCATTCCTGATCAAACCGATGCAGCGAATCACAAAATATCCTCTTATAATTTCGAAGGTTTTAGAAAACTGTGTATACATTATTGTATAATGTTATCAAAATGTTACACTCGAATCTGTCTATAAGAAAAACTTGTCTATAAGCAACTTGTTAATATGGAAACTCTATCTGTAAACAAAACCTGCTTATAAGCAAAACCTGTTTATAAGCAAAACCTGATTATAAGCAAAACCTGATTATAAGCAAAATCTGTTTATAAGCAAAAACCCGTCTATAAGCAAAACCTGCTTATAAGCAAAACTTGTTTATAAGCAAAACCTGCTTATAAGCAAAACTTGTTTATAAGCAAAACTTGTCTATAAGCAAAACTTGTTTATAAGCAAAACCCGTCTATAAGCAAAACTTGTTTATAAGCAAAACATGTCTATAAGCAAAACCCGTCTATAAGCAAAACCTGCTTATAAGCAACCTGTTTATAAGCAATACCTGCTTATAAGCAACCTGTTTATAAGCAAAACCTGTCTATAAGCAAAACCTGTCTATAAGCAAAACTTGTTTATAAGCAAAATCTGTTTATAAGCAAAATCTGTTTATAAGCAAAACCTGTATATAAGCAAAAACCCGTCTATAAGCAAAACCTGCTTATAAGCAAAACCTGATTATAAGCAAAACTTGTTTATAAGCAAAACTTTATAAGCAAAACCTGCTTATAAGCAAAACCTGTTTATAAGCAAAACCTGTCTATAAGCAAAACCCGTCTATAAGCAAAACCCGTCTATAAGCAAAACCTGCTTATAAGCAACCTGTTTATAAGCCAAACCTGTCTATAAGCAAAACTTGTTCATAAACAAAACCTGTTTATAAGCAACTTGTCTACTTCATATATGATAAACGTTGACATTGGAATAAACATTTAATTTAATATATTCCGATTGCTTTGCGCCATGCAAATTATGTTTATCGACAAGTTCGAGTGTATACTATTTGGTTCTCTTTTGAAATTTGACAAGGTTTGAACTTCGGAGACTAGAAGACACTTTAATTTCAATTTTTTGTTTAAAACAGATTAAATACATTATTTTTTATTATATAGATTTTACAGAACACACTGGATGATCATCCTGACAAACAGTATCTCCAGGAGGCTTTTGCGAAAGCGGAGGAATTTTGTAAACAGGTATCGAGTCGTTTGAATTATTATTTAAAAGCTTATTGAATAATATTATAACCTACTCACGTTCATTTGAACACAGGTCAACGAAGGGGTGAGGGAGCAAGAAAATAGCGACAGATTAGAGTGGTTGCAAACCCACGTAAACTGCGAAGGCTTGGAGGAACAACTGGTTTTCAACTCGTTGACCAACTCCCTGGGTCCTAGGAAGCTGCTTCATTTTGGAATTTTGCACAAGGTCACTTTAGCCATAGCTGATATGCTGAATAGTCAATAATTGAATTTGAAAAAAATGATATTTTATGCGTCACATTGTAATATAATTTGCAACTTAATTTATTTGTTTGTTTAGACCAAAAGTGGTAAAGAACTCGTGTGCTTTTTAACCAATGACTTCCTCTTGTTTGCTCAATCTTTGAAGTCTTTATCCAATGGACAATTCTCATTCGAACGCAATGAGAATCAGAAATTTAAATTATATAGAAAGGTATAGATAATTAATTTGTTTTGAAAGATTTTAATAAAGTATGAATATTATTTACATATGTGAATGACCAATAATTAATTGACTAATTTATCCTTTTTTAGCCTATATTTCTGAACGAGTTAAGTCTGTTATCGGAATCGGACAACAATAGTGGATCCAACAGTGGAAATGAAAATTCGGAGCATGCATCAAAGCTCCTTAAATTAAAGGATTCCAAAAAAGTTATTATACTTTCGACTCCGTCCATGAACGAGTGCGCTTTGTGGAAGAAAAGAATCACGGAAGCCAAGAAAAAGTTTTTGGAGAACGAAAAGACCCAGTTTCAACGTCAGAGATCAAGTGAGTTATTAATTTGCTTACGTGAATCACGTGATCATTTATATATCATTTCACTCATTTAAATTAAAATCATTTAAAAACAAGGAACTTTTTATTTGTAATTAATATTTAATTATTTAAATTTAAAAAATCAAAAAAATATTTTTAAGCAACTCAATTCCATTTTTCATTGCCTCAAACACAATAAAGCCTTTTTTGACATTACTATAATTATATTAATATTCAATTAATACAATTCGATTCAATTTAAATCAATTTATAAATTAGAACCATGAAAAATTGTTCAAGAAGTCTAGTTTACAAAGTTGTTGCAAAGATAATTCCCAATAAGCAGTGAATATTCATGAATATTAATTAATATTGCTGTAACATTCACAAATATTACAGTAATATCATGAAATATTAAAATACATTTTTAAAAGAATTATATATTAAAAAGAAAAAAATCATATATCTTTGGGAATTGATCCCGAGCCTCTCAAGCACCAGTTCGACATCTTACCTCCGAGCTACTGCGCCATCTATATGAACGTTAGCAGTTCTTCGATATTAACACTCATAAGTTAAAATTGCTCGATAAGTAGTAATAGCGAACAACTGTTAACAGTCATAGATGGCGCAGTAGCTCGGAGGTAAGATGATGGATTCGTACTTGAGAGACTCGGGATCAATTCCCATTAACGTAGGAAAATTTTGTTACCAATTTTATTTATTGTACTATGAATATTAACGTAATATTGCGGACAATATTAATAACACAATAATATTTATTTATAATATTCAATATTGCAAAAATATTTTATAAATATTTAAAAATATTACTATAATATTATAGCAATATTCACCGCTTATAGGGATTCAATTACATTCAATTACATTGCAATAAAATAAATATAAATGAAATAAAATACAAAATGAAATAAAATGAAATAAAATAAAAAATAATTGCATAAATCAACAAACAGAGCAAGCTAAGTTTGGAGCCTGTGGACGTATACTAGTGACGGTCCTCGAGGGTTCCAATTTAAAACCCGTTTCCGGTAAGAAAAATGATTCGAAGTAGTTTCGGTCGAATATGCAACGTAAATTGCTTGCGCATCTTACTCTCTGTATTTATCCTTGTCTATGTATTTAATTCACGCACATAACACAACCTTGAGCATCGCTATCATTTCGAATTACGACGAAGGGTGATTTGCAAAACGATTCCCACTAATTGACTAACAAATGTTGCATGGTTGTAGTTCGCAGAAGACCTCCAAAGGGCTACCTTCGTTTAATTATTCGAGAAGCGGAAGAACTAAAAATTAGCAAAAAAGGTAAAAATATATAGTGAAGTCATTTGGGTTGATTCCCAGTAAAGGAGAAACGACTTTTTTGAGTAGACCCATTGTTATAAATCAAAACAAATGTATTTCAGACTTTTGTGGTTTAAATTGAAAAATATTGATTGTTTATAAGAGAAAGTATATATTTAGATTGATATTTTTTTGTTTATTTATTTTTATTGTGTAATTAATAGTAAATAATGTTATTATTATTGTTATTAAGTGTGACAGCGTTTGGAAAATAATAGTTAGATATTGAGATTTTAAAAATTAAAATAAGATTTTTATTTTAAATTGCGAGAGTTTTCGATACGATTTTCGATTTATAATTGGTCTCTCGTAATAAATCGTTGTTCGTTCACGGGAAAAAATTGGCATTTTATTTATTGCTTATAGTTTATACGATTGAAGTTGTTAGATATTCTGTTAATGTGGTATATCCACTTTTAGTTATATTTTATTGTTTGAATATATTGTATGGATATAATTTTTGAAAGAATGATAGACGTGAATAAAACGAGAATAGATCAATTGTCGGTTATTTGGAATTATAATTGTAATTTATAATCGCATTTATATTAGGGGTGGGTCTTCGATACTTCGATACCTCGATAGTTCGATATCTCGATACCTCGATATCTCTATACCTTCGATACTTACGTGGCATTGAGCGATACTTCTGGGAATCATCTGAAAAGGAGTTTTTGAGCAACCTATGACTGATTTAAGACATTTTTTTTAATTTCGACTTCATTTGTAAAATTTGTCCAAATCAACAGAAAAATGCTATCAAAAATGAGGAATTTCGAAATTGAAAAACTTGGATTATGTTAATACTATTTATCAAATCTTTATTTAATAAAGCCTGCCTTATAGAGATTTGAATTTTGCATCAGAGGAATATAGATACTTTTATGTTTGGGTGTGAATTAGAAAAGAAATTCCATTTAGTAATTCTGTAATCGGTCAAAAAATCGAGAATTTTTCCGGGGTGGGACCTTCAAAATTTCGAGGGGTCAAAAAAATGAATGTTTCAGATCTCGAAAAATACAATATATATGACATTCCCGATGTGAAAGAAGATAGAAAATGGTATTTGAAGTGAGAAATGAAGAAAAAAATTTTTCACCAATTTTAGGTGCTCAGATTTCACGTTTTTGGAATACAAACTGAGCAAAATGATGAAAAATTTTTTTTTTCTAATTTGCTTCCGTAAATTGTATTTTGGGTACATAAATAAGTTTCTGAGTACCCCTTCACTAATATAATACATTTTTTTTGCATTTTGAGTCTATTCGAAAAAATTTTCCAAATCGCCCAAAAAATGCTATCGGAAAATCAGAAATTTCGAAACCGAAAAAATAAGATTACTCTAATAGTATTCATCAAATCTTTATCTAAAGAAGCTTATCTTGTAAAGATTTGAATTCCGGATCAGAAGAATATAGATATTTTTATGTTTGGGTGTGAATTAGAAAAGATATTCCATTTAGTAATTCTGTAATCGGTCAAAAAATCGAGAATTTTTCCAAGGTGGGACCTTCAAAATTTCGAGGGGTCAAAAAAGTGAATGTTTCAGATCTCGTAAAATTTAATGTATATGATATCCCTGATGTGAAAAAAGATAGAAAATGCTATTTAAAGTGCAAAATGGAGAAAAAAAGTTTTCACCAATTCCAAGTGCCAGATTTCACGTTTTTGGAACCCAAACTGAGCAGATCGATGAAAAATTTTTTTTTATTTTTCCTTTTGCAAATTGCATTATAGTTACATAAACGTGTTTCTAAGCAAGATCAGACAGAATCTTCATTAAACTTATTATTTTTAAAGTATTTATTCAAAAAATGGAAAAATGGACGCTATCGAGTATCAAAGTTTCGAGTATCGATATCGAGTATACAAAAAATTGGTATTGACGCATCCCTAATTCATGCATAGATAACACTTAACACATATATGAATTTAATTTTATTGTATATGGGGTTCATTTGTTATAATTATAAATATTAATTATGCTGATTCAAATCCTTTTCCTCATCACTTGCACATCCTCTTTAAACTCTAACTATTGTAAACTAATCAGTATATTTAGAAACATAGGGAAAGGGTAACCACAAGTATTAAAAACCAATATTAAAAACTAGCATGATGTTATTTAGGAATTGTTTACTCTTTGTTTTTCATTGTGTCATAATGAAATAATTGCTGTTTTCTATTTGTTTGAATCATCTTTAAAACTTTTATAAACAATATTAACAAATATATGTTTCTTCAAAATATGTATTAGCTTTGTAACAATTTCCTATTATATGCATATACACTAGACTTTTGACACGTTTGCGCGACGGGACTGAAAACTCTCAATATCTTTGACTTATTTGAAAAGATTGAAAGAAATGTGTCAAACACATTGCGATTCAGCAAGTTCTTAATCCTAAACCACGAATCTTTCAAAAGATCGATTAAACGAGAGACTTGGCAACGTTGCTTGCGTGAAACTGAAGTTAGCACAATTAAAAACAAATATATACACACAAATATAACGTTTTAAATTGGCTACCGAGGCGACGTTGCCAAATCTCTCACTTAATCATCGCGTTAAGAGATTTAGGTTTCAAAACTCTTGTTAAGTTGCAGTCCAAGTTGTGCGTGCGAATAGATCAAACAAGGAAATAGAAGTCGAAAGTCCAGTGTGTGTGTGTGTGTGTGTGTGTGTATATATAAATAAATATAAACATCAACAGAAATGTAAGTTTTTTAACATTTTCTATTTAGATAATCTTTTAAAAATATAATATAAGCAAATTATTATTGCTGAATTTATCACATTTCAACTAATTTTGAATTACTAACATAATGCATGGATTTTTTTATAATGTTTATTAATACTGTCCTAATTAAAATGACACATTCTTACATTTGCATACAGAACAAAGACAATTTTTGGCTAAAAACGCATTTGTGAATACATTTCTGACCGTATGTATATATGTATGCGGTTTAATATATAGGTTTAATGTGTCATTTTTCATAAGGACTCTAATTCGATTGTTATAAAATTTATATACCTTAGTTAACAATTACATTCATTATTATACTTATTATTATTAACCCTTTCACTCTTGAGTTTTTGCATCCATTTATTTTAACTGGAAATTTAATGTAAAGGTTTTTTGGGTCGCTGAGTCAGAATTTGAGATCAAATTTCAAAAATTCAAAATGGCGGATCCAATATGGCGGACCAAAACATAAAAAAAATGATAAATTTTGCGTTGAATTTAGTATAAAGGTTTTTTGGGTCGCTGAGTCAGAATTTGAGATCAGATTTCAAAAATTCAAAATGGCGGATCCAATATGGCGGACAAAACGTAAAAAATGATCAATTTTGCGTTAATTTAGTATAAAGGTTTTTTAGGTCGCTGTGTCAGATTTTGAAGTTAAATTTAAAAAATTCAAAATGGCGGATCCAGTAGGGCGGATCAAAACGTAAAAAAATGATAAATTTTGCGTCGAACTCCATACATAAAGGTTTTTTAGATTGCTGTGTCAGAATTTGAGGTTAAATTTAAAAAATTCAAAATGACGGATTCAATATGGCGGACCAAAACATAAAAAAATGATAAATTTGCATTGAATTTAGTATAAAGGTTTTCTAGATCGCTGTGTCAGAATTTGAGGTTAAATTTAAAAAATTCAAAATGGCGGATCCAGTAGGGCGGATCAAAACGTAAAAAAATGATAAATTTGCGTTGAATTTAGTATAAAGGTTTTTTGGGTCGCTGAGTCAGAATTTGAAATCAGATTTCAAAAATTCAATATGGCGGACAAAACGTAAAAAATGATAAATTTTGCGTTAATTTAGTATAAAGGTTTTTTAGGTCGCTGTGTCAGAATTTGAGGTTAAATTTAAAAAATTCAAAATGGTGGATCCAGTAGGGCGGATCAAAACGTAAAAAAATGATAAATTTGCGTTGAATTTAGTATAAAGGTTTTTTGGGTCGCTGAGTCAGAATTTGAGATCAGATTTCAAAAATTCAAAATGGCGGACAAAA
>JABFPK010002566.1:0-10012 GCA_022817445.1 Habroteleia sp. ZL-2020
GTCGTGTTAGGTGTCCTTTGATACATTTTTAAAAAATATTGAATACGTATTTTTCTGTTCTTTGATCAGATGCGTATTTCTCGAGATATTTGACCGTCCCGGAACTTTTTGTACACCCTGTATGTATTGATTTAAACTACAAATGCTTTTAGTACTCAGTTCATTATTGTATCACTTATATTTCTTAATCACTTATATTAATTAATTAATTAAGAAATACTAAGTAGAGATTTGTGATTAAAAGTAACATATATCTAATGTTTAAATTTTACTGAAATAATTTATAACAATTTAGAAATAAATTATCTACCTAAATCAAATTATTCATTAATTATATTTTATATTTTTATATTATTATTTTGATAGCATGTTATACTTAAGAAATTTTGAAATATTTTGCAAATGTATAAAATCATATGTAGACTGCGGATATTTATGCAATAACATAAAACTGAATATTTTGCATAAAATACATATATTTTAAAAATAATATATGAAAAAATATGTTTTTTTAATTTTCTAACTATTTTACAGCTACAAATCACCCTAACTTTAGTTTATTTCCTTCTTATATCTATATTCCTATTCCTTTCTATATCTATTTCTGTTTTATACACGAAGAAAAATAATATTTAAAATTCTTCTCATATTTTGTAGATTTCTCGGACTATTGGGAATTAAAAAAACTAAAACTAAAAAATGTATTAGACAGTATGGTAAAATTTGTTACGTTTTCCGGGAGATACAAATAGGTACATTTTAAATATTTCTAGAGCATGTAATCATTTTTACCATATTGTCTAATAAAATGTTTAGTTTGTTTTCAATAGTCCGAAAAATCTAGAAAATATAGTAAAATTTTAAATATTATTTAAAATTTATTATTTTCGTGTAGATGCATTTTTTGCCATAAGTAAAAATATAGTTACTGTACCAATATTTCATACTACACCAAGAATTAAAAAAATTGATTAAAAGTGTTCTCAGTGCAAAAGCAATTTTGTTAATGGAAATTTGAAAAGTATTATTTGATAAATATTTGTATATGGTGATAAGAAATAAACAAGTATAAGAATGTAATCGTATATTAAATTTGTCTTTTATTTTGTTATCAAAAATGAATTATACTATTTGCAATACAAATTTTGGTATTTATTCATATTTTTCAACCATATTACACATATGAAATACTGCATCGACTAATTTTTGTTAAAAACTTAATTTCATTTCACCATCATCCAAATTATAATAAAAGTCCATCTAACTAATTGCTTTTGGTGTAAACAAATATACTTTGCTTGTCTAGGGCTTTCATTGATTCTTATCAAACAATGTTAGCTGGCTGGTGCGTATGACAATAGTACTCTTGAACGTGTTCATAATTTAGCCATGGCTGAAACCTTCGAATATAACAATAATATCTCTCCTATGATTCCTTTTGAGTCCATGACTAATTTGGCGAGCCATTATAAAAAGTATTTATTTTATTATTTTATTATGCAAAAAATAATATTAAAAAACATCCCGAGTTCTAAAGTGAAAATTTAAAATGTGTATGTATTTACTAAACATTTATTATAAACTTGTATGTATTTGTGTTTTTCTGAATTTGAAGGTCATTAATTACAGAAATATTGAGCAACCACTAGATACGACATTAAACTTCAGTTTGATGACGTATCTTGAATATTTATTTATCAAGTTTTATAATTAAATTATAATAAAAGAAATCTAAATTGTACTAACTGTTGGTGTCCCAAGTTTTTCTCAAGTGCATGAACTCCTCTTCGTTTTTAGTACACACACACACACACAGTCCTCGTTGTTAGTACTCTTCCTTGATGTTGGACACTCTCGATATCGCACACTTCCGATGTCTTATATCATCGGCGAAAAGATTACAACTCACTGTCATTTTTCCAGTTCTGTTCCTTTATATATATCACTTTGTTATTAATTAACAAATGAGTACCGTTGGCTCTTCCCACAACATTCGATATGGCCAACCAAGTAGAAATTTTTTATCGGCGTAATAAAGATCCATTTCTAGCAGCCATTGTTACTTTGCCCTAATACTGCAGATCCATATTCGGTAGCCAATATTAAGCCATTAATGGTGCAATACTGAGTTATTATTGATTTAATATTATATATATATACATAACTTGGAAATTATTACTCACATGTAGTTTATGTTTTTTGTTTCTTAATTCTTTTCTTTCATTTCATTTTATAAAACTTCAAAGTTCAATTGTTTTGAAAATTTACTTTTGTTTTTCAAATTAAAATTTATTTTTCCTCACAAAGCATCTCTTTATAAATTAAAGTTCCTAATCTGGTTGCGGGAGAGAAAGACTTTCATCCCCCTTGCGGATCTTGTAAGTACAAAATCGCGTTAAGGTGGTAGTTCAAGCGTTAATTACTAGCTTAGGGTTTTTGTAAATATATTTCTTATAAAAACATAAAAATTGAATAATTTTGAAAAAATATAATTATTTATTTTTTCATCTTGGAAATAATAAGCCAGTAATGCGCCAATATGGGTTCAATGTTGGCACATGACTGTCAAAATAAACTCTATTAGTCAATCGGGAAAAATAACAAACTAGTATTGAAACAGTACTTTCTACTGACAGTCGATTGCCAATACTGAGACTAGTCGTGATAGAAACGTTAAAACTTGTTGATCCAAATAAAAATACAAATTTTTATTCGAAATAATAGTTCTATTTATTAATAATTTATCAGATTATAATGGAGTTTTGATATTTGACTTCCCTCTAATTTCTTAATGAAATACAAAATGAATAATTCTATTAACTGGAAAATAATCTAGAATTTTAATTTGGAATAATTATGTTTTTTTATTTGTCACGATTTAATTAATTTGAACATTTTCATATCATTTCCACTTAATAAATTTGTGTAAAATATTTGCAGTTTACATTTTCAACATTCATGTCATACTTAAAAATAAAAACTATATATATATATATTATTAGTTTTTATTTTTATATATATATATATATATATGTTTAGGATTATAACTTCTCTTTCATACTTTAAAATCATAGTAGACTTAAAACTTCGAAACATCGAATAAAAGCTTGTAAAAGCTTATGCTTATTCAGTGAAAAACTTTATTTCACTGTGAGATTTAATGCACCATTAAAAATAACTCATATACCAATTTTACTTAATTACTATTCCTATATTACAAATAATAATGAGTTAGCTAATAATAATAATAAGTTCTACATAGCATAATTTAACATGAGAATGTTATTTTGTTGTCGTTTTAAATAAATATTATATGTTTATTTTGAAAAATCAATCACTAACAAACTTAAATAAATAACATTTCTTTTTATTTTTAACTAGGTATATTATTAATTGAAGTTTTGATTAATATTTGCATTGAATTTCAATCGAAAAAATATGTTCAGTTTAGAAGTATTTTATATCAAATTAAATTCAAAATGGAATTTATATTTAAAGAGAAAATAAAAAAAAAGAATATACTTAAAAGAAATAAAATTTTAGTTCTGTTTTCCAATTTAAAACGATTCAATTCACTTTGCTCTATTTAATATTGATGGTAAATCATATTCAGTGTAATAATCTGATAAATTCAAGAGATCGTATCGTACTGACTATTGATAGAGAGTTAATGCTACTCGGTGGTAGATCCATGAATGATCCCTCCTATTCAAATCATTATAATCATGGAGAACATTATAGATGATGTTAGCTGTATAATTAGCCTAGATTGGATTTACTGTTTTCATTTCATGTGTACTCAATCTCTAAAGCAATTGATAATCAATGATAATATTTATAATGGATATTAACTAGAAATATTGAAGTGAAATTTCGAAATATGAAAAAGCTTTTAACTAAAGCAATAATTAGATTTCATTAATAAATTATATTAATTGTTGCATACAAACCCTTTGAGAATCGTCTTAAATGCATTGATTGCATGAGTCGACATCTTCATGAAACGCTCCTAATCGAATTACATTGTAGCAAATTTACTGATAAATGCATCGTGAGTAGGAAATAAGTACCCGGAACCATACGTGCTTTGAAAATTAAATTTCAAATTATTCGGTATTTAAGGAATTCAAGTTTTCGATTTTTACGTGTCGCAGAAAACTAAAAAAATCGATTTAAAATAAACGTTTTTATAATCCACGTTAGAAAATTTATTTCAATTATAATAAATGTATAATATAAACCAAAATTGTAAACATATTTTAACAAAGTGATATTTTAAGAGAAAAATCATAAAGAATAATAAATCTATATGTTTCCATTTGAAAATATTTCAAAGGATGAAAAAGTATTAAGAATAATAAATTTAAGTAGATGTTATAAGAAAATCTCTCGCGTACACAAAACAAAAGAGCTTTCACGACAATTTAATGTCACTCAATAAGCAATTTCTATTAAATTATTTAAATTAGAGTGTATATATTTACAAGATAAGACGTTAGGTTCTACATGGTTATTATTAAAAGAAAACAATGAATGGGATGACAAAAATCTTGTTATTAGATAAATGCGTTATGATCAATAATTATAAAGAAATAAATTATGCTTATGCATGAAATATACTTATTAAATAAATATAAAATATACTTACATTAACATCTTGACAAGTACCCTATTTTCTCATGGACTAAAAATGTCAAACCAAAATAAACACGATAAAAAACCAAATAAAGACTGAAAAGACTGAGAGAATTGAAATTAAACGGAAAAGTGAAAATAGATAGCTAAATTTACTACACGACAGCAACCAGAAACAGTGCGAAAAGTGTGAAGATAATTATGTACTTTATAAATTACTTTTTAGGTGAAGAAATCTTCTTTCACGGGGATTTAAAACATTTTCCATTGTGAATTGTTATTTATTTATTAGTAGTTTAACTTATTATTTAAATGGAAACAATTTTTTTTGAAAAATCTTTATAAAATAATTACTTAATTGATATGTAAAAACTCAATAAATATTTAAAAAACCCAAAGGTTTAGAAAAACATATGTAAGTTATTAAATAAATTATTAGTTCCTTTAATAAGTACCGTTCAATAAATAAGGTAAAAACAAGTCTCTGAAGTATTGAAAAATCGATTCTTTCGATTCACAGACAACGATGAAAGTAAATAGTTTTTATTTCATTTTTATGTTATTCGATCACCATGATATATTAATAACATTAATACATACATTATCATAAATTAATTCTATTTATTTTATTTTATGCAAAAAATATTTTCTTATATAAAACATTATATTAAAAATGTGACTTATTTAACATTACAAGTACATATTGACAATGTTGAAATTTGCAAAATGTTATTTAAATTGTGTATGATGATTTTATTAAATTATATTCATTTTAATTGTAATAGTTTATAATGTCCAGATTTTGTTATATACATTTACATAAATCATATGTTAAGGAATGTTTTTTACACTTCATTACTGTAACATTAAATAATAAAATGGATAAGCATGATTCCTACGGCTTATGCTTAAGTATAACATATACTTAGAATGGACAAATGCACTTTCCGTGACCCCAAAATCATATCAGCAGGTACTATTTCCCAGCACGACAATGTTTAATTATGCCTCTTTCTGTAATAAATCATCATTTTCATGAACATTCTCATTTAATAATAAGTTAATATGTCATAAACACACAATACATATAAAAGATTAATCGCATATACATATTCTCTAATTAAAAAAAAGTCTAATGTGAAAAATGTTTTCTGTCATATTAACAACATTGTTTACAGTATGATAAAGATTCAGTCTTTCTTGAAAATAAAAGCTCTTTTTGCTAGGCTAAATGCTTTTTAATGTTTTCTTTAAATAAAATCGTTTTTACTTTATTTCTTCTACGTATATTATGTCTAAAATTTTTATGTAATTATATTTAAACAAAAAATTATATATCTTATTGTTAAAATTATTATAACTATAAAAAATGATAAATCTTTCGTAGATTTCAATTCTTTTACTCTAGAAAAATGTTCAATTTTTAGTCGGATTTCAAAAACAAATATGGAATTTTCTTCAAAATTTTGAACAAACATACAAGTATCTATATTATTCTCATGCAGAATAAAAATCTCTGCAAAACTTCATTAGATAAAGATTAGATTGATATAGTATTAGCACAATCCTTGTTTTTTTTTGTTTTAAAATTTTTACTTTTTTAATAGCATTTTTTTGGAGATTTGGAAAATTTGGATAAATGGAGTCAAGTTAAAAAATGTATTATAACAGACTAAAGATATTTAGAAACTGATTTATGCACCTAAAGTGCAATTTACGAAACCTAATTTGCAAAAAAAAAACGTCCCTATACCCAGGCAGAAAAATAAATTCGTCACGACGTTGTTTGACAACGTCGTGCCAACATCAGATAAATGTTGGCATGTGACGCAACACCAACGTCATTTGCCAACGTCGTTCACTAACGTCGACACAACGTCGCTTTACGACGTCACTGACCTATGTTGGATCAACGTTGTATTAAATGCAAAGTCGGCGATACGTTGGCACTTTCTGCCTGGGTATATGCTTAGTTTATATTTCAAAAACATGACTTATTGGCATGATAAATTTCGTTGAGATGTCCCATTTTTCGATAATTATTATACGTGATATACATTTTTACAAAAAGACACAATTATCACTTTTCCGCCAATTACTATAATTATTCTCTTTTACAAAGAGAAACGATATTCCTTTTTACACACAAATTTTGAGATATCCCTTTAATCTCAAGAGGCATCGATATATTGTATGAGATTTCTGGGTTTAGTTTAATATTACTTGGATTTAATATAATTGTTGAAATTCAACATCCGAAATAAATACGATGTACTATATAATTTATGTAGATTGAATTCCGTAAACGTTTGATGTGTGTTTGTAAATAATATATTTAATTAATTAAATAATAAGAAATTAAGATAATTCCATTTATATATATATATATATTATATTATGATATATTATATAATATTTATTTATTATTATCAGTCTATCATATATTATCAAGTATTATTTATTTTTAAATAAATATCTAATTCTTTTTTTAATAAACGTATTCTTTACATTCTGAATCTCAATATTCAAATCGATTCATATGTAGTGATGTAGAATGATTCTTAGACATATTTTGATGGCGGCGTAGGATACCTTTGTGGTTTGGATTCGATTTCAAAATTATGTTTCTCATTGTATATATTTTTCGAATACGTAGACAATATATTTCACCAAGACTATTATCAAGATACATTTTACTAAGATATCGCTTTTAAAAGCTTTGACGTCGCGAAATACTTAGGTTTTATTTGAAAAGTAAACTTTTCAGTAGTAATTTCAAAAGTTATAAGTATATTTAGAGTTTGAATTTTCCATTTAATAATTGTTATAACTTTTGAAAGTTCTGAGTTATATTTGTGGGTTCTAGGACATGGGACACTTCCAATTTCAAATAAAAATTATTTCAAATTTTTTTGGATTAATTTTTATATTATATTAATTATTTATCTTTATTAATGGCGAAATATTGTTCAATTCTTTTTTTTAATTTTATAAATATTTGAAATAAACTAATAAATTAAACTTATCAATGTGCAGATATGTTTTGCAATGTAAATTTTTTAAACAAATATTGTTATTATAAGAAGAAGCATAAAACGAATATATTATATACATAAATAATACATAAATAAAGAATTTATAATTGTTCAAAACTCGTTCATTTAAAATTTTTACAGGACTTTAATTTGAAGAAATTGAATTTGTCATAGAAATGTATGGATGAAATAAGTTATTATACTGGAGATTATGTATAAACTCTCAACTTACTCCTGACTCTATCGAGGACACACCTGCAAGTTCAGAATCATTGAAATAACTCGTTTACACTTTCACTACTTTCGTATTTTTAAAATTATTTATTAATCCGTTTTTGGAATTATAATTAAAAATTTTCTGTTGTATATTTATTGAAAAATGTATATGAGGCTTTCACTTAGTTATTCAAGAAGTATTTGTCTATATATTTTAAGAAAAAGTAAAATTATATCACAGTTTCACATGACTTCCTAAAAAATAAACATTTATATTTTATATCAGAAATTTTTCTTGTATTTCTCTATTTATAGAAATATAATGAATACTTTTTATGATTAAAATAAATAGTGACTTTCGATAAATTTATATTAATAACATTAGTTATACTTCAATGAAATGAGTAACTTTCTTTTATGATAGTATTTCCTTTATATTACTTCTAAAATGTAATATATAACTCTTTATGTCGGTTTTAGAGCTACATCTGAAGTGAAACAGGAAAGGAAGCACCGAGTAACGTACGCATATATACTGCGCGAAAATAAAAGTTTATTTCTAGCTCTCGTCACAAACTTTCCCTCAGCGTGATACAAATATTATTTTTTAACCCTTTTCGTTCAATAAAGATATTGATACATACAGAAGAAGTTGCAGATCATTTCGTTCGATATAAGGGTGTCAACAAAAGATAATATTCTTTATTTTTTGTTAATACAATTCCAATTGCTCTTTAAAAAACATTTTACTTGTAAATACATTGATAGTTGAGTTATATAAAACTGTTTATCATTTCTTCAACATTTAAATTCATTACAAAATAAACAAAAAATTATATTACATGATATTTTTTGTAGGTTTTAATATTGGCGTTAATAGTTTTTATGTACGCATTTGCAAGTTAGAAAGGCATTTCAACCGATGCACGACTATTGAGTTTACCTGATTTGTTTGACACAGTGTAAAGGACTTTATGTAACTTCATTTAATATTAAATGTTAAGAGAAAAATAGTAAATATTTTTAAAAAAGACATTAAAATAAAATTATAATAAAAGAAAAATTGTTTGTTTAATTTAATTAAAGTTATGTTTTAAGACTATACGTTTATTCAAAATCATTCTAAAGTAATCTCAAATGACAAACTATATAAATAATTTTATAATTATTTATTACAAAATTGTGCTTTCCAATTTGTTGTACATTATTATTATGCTCACGTATATATTAATTAAATTCCATATTTTTTATTTTTCACTAAAACATTGCTTCTATTTAGCTACTGCAAGGTTACGGTTTACTCACCATTTTATCAACATTATATTTCGCTATTTGAGCACTCAGAATTTCTTCTGCATTTTCAGTAATTCTGAGAGTTAATCTTTGATGCTAATAAATTAATGTAATTAAAAGATTATTTAAATTTACATACCCTATACGGCAAAATGTTTATTAAAAATTTATTATACTATAGTGAAAAGCAACCATACATGATATCACATTCATTTATATATTATAAAATATAATAAAATTATACCATCATTTTTCTAAATGTCCGCGATCCAGCTCCATGCCATTGTTCTTTTTCCACTCGGGTATAGTATAATTTGTCTATACTTTATAATAAATAATTTAAAATGATGTTATTCGTAACTGTTTTTCGATGCAGTAGGGCAAATTTGTAAAGAAATTTTCCTTAATAATATATCATAATAAACATTTCATTTGTGAAAATAAAAATTCAATTAAATATTTCTTTTTAATAATTTAATTTTAAAAAAATAATTCAAAAGTACTAATTGTATACTATCGGTTCAATATTTTAAAAATTTTGGTAACGAACAACATATAATGAAAATATAACTCAAGAGTATACATAACTCGAAATAAAGAATTTCTAATTTATATGTACTCGAATATACCGACCCAGGCAGAAAAATACAGTCGTAACGACGTTGTTTGACAACGTCGTGCCAACATCAGATAAATGTTGGCATGTGACGCAACGCCAACGTCATTTGCCAACGTCGTTCACCAATGTTGGCTCCGTGTCGTTCGCCGACGTCGTTCACCAACATTGACCCCGCGTCATCTGCTAATGTCGTTTGCCATCGTCGATCCTGTAC
>JABFPK010002568.1:0-10012 GCA_022817445.1 Habroteleia sp. ZL-2020
TGCGAATTGTTGGCTGGATGCCCGCAAGCGTTCTATCCCCGAACAAGTTTCAAATTGTCTTACGTATTGGTTAATAAATGATCATACACCCAAGCTACATACAATTTTTACGAGTTTATTGATCGACGCGACACACACATGCTCGGAACTGCGCTTATGATCAAACGTTCCAAATTAGCCGATGATCTTTTTAGCGGCATTTTGTTCAGTTGAGAATAGAAATCATGAAGGTATGTATCGACCTTTCGCGTGTTAGAAAAACTATTTAATTCGCATAAAATTTGCATGGGACACTTTTCAGTTTCGAAACTATTTCTAAATACCCGCCACGACAACGCGCGCCACCAGTAATCTCATTTTTCACAATGTTGTCGGCGAAATTATAAAGTTACTGCACTGAAAAAATTGCATGGCCAATGGTAGACATATCAGCATTCTTATAAAATTATATCTATAGTAAGCATTTTATATATGACAATACGCGTATGCTGGCGTATGCCAGCGAGCAGGTACAGTGATGAGAAAGTTAGTTATAAAATTATTTATTTGTTTCTTTATACTGTTATTATCTCTATATACTGTCTTTGTTTTTAAAAGATTTAACACAGTTATTATTTTTTTTATCCAATTTGATTTTTATCTACCTTGATTTTGATTTTTTCATTTTATCAATATTTTGAGGTTAACTTTTCCTGTTTTAATAAACTGCCAATGTAAATTCAATTTTGAATAATATGTTATTCCAAGAATATTCTTTTCCTCTCCGTGCATGCAGTTCTTTCAAATACACGCGTATTATTTATTTAGGTTAATTTGTTTTATTGTAATTTTTAAAATTGTTATTAATCAAATATAAATGTTTATTCATTTTAATATTTATTTCTACATTAATATTTATCTATTGAATATATGTTTTAACAATAATATATCTTTTTTAACAATATAATATATTTTTTTCTTTATTGTATTTATTTACATTCTCTAGTATTTACTTTTTATTTAATAATCTTTTTATTTTCTATTTATATATATGCAGTATAAATATAAATGTCTTTCATTAATAAATTTCTATTACAATATCTGTATGCCTACTGTAGGTATACTAGAATTGTTATTAACATTTTAGATTTTAAACATACGGAATCGCAGTAAGTAGCCATACATATTTCTGTGCCAGCTACATATTTTTGCAGTGCATTTTCCTAACGTTTGTCGGCGAAATTATAAAGTTACTGGATACGACTTATTAGGCTCAGCAGCAAATCTGCAAAATAGCAATAACGCGCAATTTAATCTTCCTCATAGGTTCAATTTTCCACGCTTTAATGCGAAGCAAAGACAAATCTATTTAGTCTGACTCTATACGATTAACCATTGTTACTGCAGTAGTAATTATGATATGCTATTATGTCGAGTTGTCGGTATTACTCTAACAAACGGGTTAGGCAAATGTACGTTGCACTGCTTCGCTGATAAACATTAACAAAATAAACTAAACTTACTTCTTATCTATTTTATTCATTTATTTATCGTGGTATTTATTTGTATTAAAGTAAAATATGTTCAAAGTTCTGTACTAAATGAAATTTAGTACTGAAACAAGGTTAAATATTATGGTTTCAAAGTAGTATAGATGAAGCAGATGAAGAAGCGTATTAATTTGAATTGAAGTTTGAAATATAATTATTACATTGTTTATAATTATTACGAAAATTTAACAAGGTAATATGTAAAAGATAATATGCAATATTTATGTTATATATAAGATGTTATATGTGGATAATTGGAATATAATACGATTAAGTTTTAATAATGAATATTTTTATTCAAACAGAATTTCAATAATTTCTTTCATCCTGCACTTAGTTTATACATTATTCAATTAGACTGTATTAACTGGTAGAAATCATCGACGGGTTTCGCGAAAGAAGTGGTAATAATTCATTAGGTTTGATCACTGTCTAGACGGGTATTGTTACGAATTGTTATTTTCGCCTTTTCTTCATTTTATTGATATCATATCATTATATAGATTACGAATATAAAGATATCATGTGTTTGTGCGAAGTACATAAATCTATAAATTAAGTTTTCATTTCTTGAAATTTGAAAATTTTGAAACAGCTTAGTTTCCAATTTTATTTTATTTTGATATAAAAATTGTTCAAGTGTTTATATATAATGCTACATATTTATGACGGTCATTTGCAATTTATCCGATAAATTTCTATACGTTTTTATGACGAGCACTAACTATAGGAGTACGAGTTATGAATAGGCCCAAGCACAATACAACTTCGGTAGTTACATATTTTGGAATTCGAAAATTATGCATTGCGGGAGAATTATGCAACAAACAAGAGATCATACACTTGGCTCGTTGCTCAAACATAGTTTCTATCGAGATTAAAAGATTAATAATGTAGTTGAAAATATACGAAGTACTACTACAAAGAAAGGCAAAGCGAAGTAAAATTGTATTTATTGAAAATTACTGTAAACCATAATATTAACGATATCGATTGGAAATGTTCTTTATTCTTTATTTAATAAAATAAGATTTACGATCTCAGATCATTTTTAAAAGTGTAACAATTACGAATTGATCATTTAGCAAAATTTAAAATTGAAGCAAATTTGAAATGAAATTAAAAACAAAAGCATTCGTTCGAAAATAAAGATATTTTTTGTGCAGAGTTTAATATTGGAAATAAATAAAATTACTATGAGAAACATGTTTTTTCGAGTTTCAAGTATCTTGATCTGTGTTATGATAAAAAATTGTTACATATTTTTTTTTAGTTTCAAACTTTTATATTCCATTTTTCATGTCAGAACCATAACACACATATATAATAATCAATGCCACTTCTGTTCTTTGGACAATGAACTTCCAATAAAACGTTATTTAATGCGTCACATATTTACTAAATCGTCATTTAGAAAAGGAGACCGAAGAGTTTTATTACCAAATTTACTAGGAAAATATTGCACACTATACATTTTTCACCGTTTAAAGGGTAAAGTACTTCAAAATAGACATTTATTTCTTTTGCTTTAAATTAAAAAAAAATAAAAAATTTTCCATCATCTTTAGTATTTTCTCGATACGCACTTTAAACTACTGATATCCCATAAGAAATATTTATAACTTGTAATTACTCACACATCGATTAAATTTATCGTTATTTAACAATTGATACAACATATAACTTCTTAAATTGTTTTAAAAACATTACCGCGACTCCCGGTTATGATAACCAGATTCAGCTAATAATATTAACAAAATATTTTTATGACATTAACGAAATTAAGTTACAAGAATATTATTGTATATATAACTTGAAAAAAACACATAGAGAGAGAGAGAGAGAGAGAATAACTTTATCGTTTCTTCAAATTTAAATGGAAAATGAATAAAATTAATCATATTCTAGTAGCCGACATTGACTAGTAATATTTTAAATTTTATTTTTCCGTACAGAAAAACGAATTCATAAAGTATAACATGATTAACGTATGAATTTCCCATATGAATATCGATGGAATACTTACCCTAAGTTTGTCAGCTACGACATTTGAATCGACCGCATCGATTCCGCCTCCGTCGATTCCACCCGAAGTGGCAATAAACTCGTGCGTCCGGTACGCTAATTCCGGACATTTCTTTCGCCTTGGCAATGGCGGTTCTAACGTGGGTCCTGCAATTGAAAGATTTGCTTTAAACAAGATTCATAGACGGCTGAACAAAGCGGATACTTTGTCGCAAATACGCGTGGTCGTGTGTTCTAGAAATTCTAAAATTTAACGCTACGAAGTCATCGTAATTTAAGAAAGACGTACAGGTGCCTTAGATTTTGACGACAGCATCTTGATTTAAAACTCCAATGTCTCGAACAACTTTGATAAGCTGGCAACTTTATTTTATGATATTGATTTATTAAAATAAGAAATGTGTTTCGTGAGCTAAGACCACGGGCGTCTTAAAATCAGACGAGTTGCATCTTAAAGTCTTAAAATAAGGCATTACGTGTTAATTCAAGATACTTTGCAGTAGTGCTTTCTAGAGTGCACACCCACGTTTACTCAGCCAAGTTTTATTGCAACGCTAGCCGGAGTTATACTTTTTATTACACGAAACACACACAGCTATCATGCGATGCATTATTCACTATTACCATAAGTAAGGTTACGATGTCAAGCGTTACTTTTATTATAAGAACATTTCTATACAGTGGTGGTGGTGTCGACTAAAAATGTTCTCATTTCAATGGAAACACGCTCTTGAAATTCGAACCCGCGAATACCAATGAAATGATCGAACGACGCGACTTCCGATGGCAACCAAACTAAAATAATGCTTCTCCCTTACTGCTGCGATATTTCAATAATTCTGTTAGAAATGCTGCAACTTTTAAGGTGTGTGGTTTCTTTTATTTCGCGATTATCGCTTTGCTTATTCATCTTTAATAGGCATTTTAAAAATGTATGGAATATTATTTTTTATTTTATCTCATTCAAAATCGAGTAAAGTATGATAACAAAATTTTGCTCACAGAATTTTAATAGGGTTTTGTATAGAATTATATTTAATTGATTTCAATTCAGACATAATCCAAAAAAACTTTTTTCAATTGTATGATTTAATAGATTTAAATTTGAGAACAAGGTTTAATCCGAAACAAGGATTTGCTTAATTGAAGAAATCAATTTTTAATCGAATTTTAGCAGAAGTATCTTAACCGATTTTACTGTGTATTAATCGTGATGGTAATTGGCGGATTGCCCATTAAAAACTTATAAAGTTTGAGAACATTTCTAACAGTGAATTTTATAAGCGTTCAATAAGTGCCGAATACATTTGCATCGTTAAAAATTACTTCATACTTCAGACTGTATCAGGTCGATTTCAAGCAGTCGTGTCATGCAATGCGGAAAAAAAGTTGTCTGATGCTAGTGGGTAAAAAAAGAGATTAGAATGCGACATCTCCTTAGAGCAAATGGGGCCAAACTACTCGAAGCAAGAGCTGAGAATTCTGACGATCAACCTAACATAATTATAAGAATTATTATTAACAGTAAGAATTTGTTTGGCTCGCTAGTTTAACTCTGACATTTGTTCAACAGGGATGAACGTTTGACAAGTTTGACTAGAATTATCAAATTATACACAGAGAAAAATAATATTTAAAATTTTCTCGCGTTAAAAAAACTAGTCTGGCAAAAGTTTGGAGAAAGTCTGGTAAAAGTCTGGTTAATTCTGGACACGAAGTCTGGCTAAGTCTGGGATCGAGTTCCAGACTGCTTTTATTTTGACCGCCCATAATCCTTCCAGACTAATGAAGTCTGGCACAAAATATTTTTATCATATTCAGATTCTGAAAACAAGTCTGGCAATTCCGATTCATTGCAGATTAATGAAGTCTGGCAACAGTATATACTGCCAGACATAAGTAGTCTGGCAGGAGTATGGACGGCCAGACTATCGTTCAAGAAAGGAAAGTCTGGAACTCGATCATGAACCAGACTCGACCAGACTTAGCCAGACTTGAACAAACTTTTGACAGACTTATTTTTTTGGTTAATTTTCTACGTTACTATTTTATCTATTTTTTTCGAACCATTAGAAACAAATTTAAAATTGTATTAGACCATATAATAAAAATGATTACAATTTCTTGAAATATTTAATATGTACCTATTTATATTTCCCAGAAAATGTAACGAATTTTACCATACTGTCTAATGCATTTTTTAATTTGTTCCCAATAGTCTGAGAAATCTAGAAAAAAAAAATATTATTTTTCTTTGTGTGGATGTACGAATTTTCTGTGACAGCTAGTATTTCGTTCTCAGTAAAAACCGTGAGACTTTTGTCTTAAAATTCATTTTCAAAACTTGTCTGCAACTCACGCCAAGTATTGCGACATAATTATTTAAGCACCGAACTTTCAGATTAGTGTATCGATGGTAATACACGTAATATCAACTAGTAGAAACTAATATACTAAGTTGGTTCAAAGATAGATTTAATTTAGTGGTAAAAATTTATGGAGTTTATATATATTTCTTCAATTTATTGTTTAATTCAATTTTAATTTAAAACCATTTCAACCGATAGCTTTTAAAGTGCATATTTTGCTATCTTAAATAGAATCCAATGCTTTTATCAACGCTAAATTATTACAATAATACGGTTTCTTTCGTTCTTGAAATTCTATTATCAGATTCAGTAGTTTATCAGAAAAGTAAGCATGGGTTTACTACGCATAAAAAATATGAGCCCTGTTAATAACGCTGCCAATACTACCACATGCTATTCGCCCTCATATATAGATTGCAATCAATGGCATAACGAAGGGCAGCCACGCTGAAAAATAGAGGCAATGAAAGATGTGCATGATAAGAATTATTCGCATAATAAAACGAAGTTTATGGTCAAAGTAATGGATCTGTCACATAATACCATTGGTTGCGTTTCAATTTTTTCTCAAATTCTAAATAAACTTCCGTAATATAAATTGCTTATGAAGAACCATTAAAAAATATTATATAATAAGTGATTTTATTAATTCTGGTACAGTTTTCTTCTTCATTATGTTAAATGTAATTAAATAAAATCAAATTGTATATCTAATTTAATTAGATTCAATAATTCAAATCAAATTTAAGCAAATTGCTGTCGGTTTAATTATTTGAAATTATGATGCCATATAATTAATTATCAAAAATATATTGAATTTGAAAAAGCGTTTTTCCCAAAATTAAATAACAAAATATTCTTAACTCGAAGAAAAGTGACGTCTTACTTTGTATCAATCAAACGCATCCTTTTGATTTAATCCGATCAATTTCCGAAACGAGTGTACGTCGGTTTAAATGAAAGCTTGACCTTGACCCAAAAACGCCCCGCACACAATGTTAACTATTAGCAATCGCGGTCGATTCTATTCATCAAATCACAAAGCAACGAAAAATTCCGTTAATCAGTTCAACCAAATTACATCGAAATTCATTGACAACTATCCATTCGCGTGGGCTCTTGAAATACACATCTTTTTTTGTCACTCGTAAATTTTCAATTGCCCTTTCCCCCGGTTTTCGACAAATCGATAAAACAAACGAAGCTGATATTTTTCATCAAAAGTCAGGAATTAAAGAAAAACAACGTGCATATGAATTTGGAATATAAAAATATTGTGTATATGTGTGTAACGAATTAAATAAATAATTTTAGGATGCAACTTGCATGGCGATCATTCAATCGTAGCATGCAATCATTCGAGCAGGTTCAGTCAAAATTATTATTCTTTAGAAATATTGAGAAACATTTAATTATAAAATACTATGATTAATTAAAACTGCTGAAAAATCGGTGTTACGAATTTCAGGTTTTTTAAGTCCTTTTCCATTTTATTATAAATTGAATTTGATGTAATTGGATTTTTTCCAAATACTTGACATTCGAAAGTCTAAAATATTGAACAAAATTATTTCTTTTTTCATAATATTTACCTATATGAATCAATTTAATTAATCACAAAAAGACAATTATTTGTAAAATAATTGTATATAAAATTCAATTTTTATGGTTCAATAAAAAAGAATATATTTAATTGTATATAGCATATATTTATAAAGATAATACTGATAATATTCTTTACTAATATTGTATTAAATTATTACTATTTGAATTAGTTACTCTCATATTTACACAATCATCTCCGATATGACTTGTCATAAATATAGCAAGACTTATTCTAATATTTTTCTCACACAATGTACTAAAAGGAAAGAAAAGAAGTAATTGTAGAACAAAATTTATGACGAACAAATATTTTCACATTTTTGTAATCTATACCGATAATTCAAGCCACTCGAAAAGACTTATCATCGGCAAAACGTACAGACATTTCGCTTTGTAACAGACACAATGACAATCCTTATTATAGAAAGACTTCGACATCATTCATGCGAAATGAGCACGAACTTGATTTAACCTAATTAATACGTATCTTTGTTAGAAAATATAATTTACGTCTCAATTTCTACGTATTTTTCCCCTACATTGAACGTCTAAGCGAAGGCTTATTATTTTTTTCCATTTAATATAATCACACAAAGTTGACTTTTATCTGCAGTTATACAATGTGATATTTCACTGTTGTTTGAACTTTATATTCATGAATTAAACTTGAAATAAAAAGAAAATGGAAAAGGACGAAGATGAGTATTTAGGATTTAAATTTTAAGTCTGATATCGCACTCGAAAATTAAATAAAGCAAATAAATAGCAAATATATCATTTCCCAAGGACATTAGCAGTGATAGATGATGCAGAAAGGTGAAGAAACTCATTAAAACCGATTGAAAATACGTCATTTAATCACTTTATTCAGATGCACTTGCATTTTGTATACAAAATTCGTCGGAAGATTATATTATATTTTGGAAGATATGATTCAAAATTATTTTGATTTCGAATTATATTTCCTTTGGTGTTTTTATCGGATTTTATAGTTATACACAAAAGAAGGAAATAAACGGACAGGCGATAAATAAGGACACGATTTAAAAAAAGCTGCTGTTTACGTCTGGCTTATTTCTGCTGTTTTTTTTTCTTTATTACTACTCAAAATACTTCATGGCATAAGCGTTTAAATGAGACAAAAAAAAAGAGGGCAACGCAAAAATATAGCAAATGCAGCATGTGATACTTGTTATCTTCGCTGCGATTACAGATCGTCTCTGTGGATGAAAGGTCGAAATTGATTCAGTTGATATCGAGCTGAATGGATTATGATTACTTTTAAATGCTTATTTTTTAATCACTGTAAAAGGTTGTTGCACAAATTTCGTATACATTTGTCAGCGCGATTTTATCTTAGTGACTTTACTTACTAATCAGCTTGATATGGTCGCTGAGAGAAAGATTATGCTTTGAATTTTGTACAAGGATTTTTTTTTAGTTTACATGGATTATATGAATTCAACAAATTTGTTGATTCGTTATTTTCGTAATTATTGTATCTTTCGATATTAATTATGATGTAATTGATGCTTCACTTGAATTTCACAAATAGCATCATGATGGAAGAATTAGAATTGTGGTATAAAATTTTAGGGGACAAAAGTCTAAACATAAATTCTACAAATGCGAAAGAATTTTTTTAAGCACAAAAAAAGACAAATTTGTTTTATTGTCCATTATTTTTAAATGACGCTAAGCAATAAAAGAAGCACATTGCCAATAAGATTTTATATCATAAAGTTATATAAAAAGTCCTTCTGAACGCCCGAACCGGGTCGTTTGAAATTTTATATGAACGTTTCATTTTAAATATGGCTTGTATCTCGAATTATTGCACACGTGCAGAAAAGAAGGCTAATCAAAATTAAACAAATTGAAACAATTCCAGAAATTTATTATTACTGAAAGTGGCATATGGTGCTTTTTGGAAAAAATATATTATCTTTTCTTTCTGATTTTAACCTATTTTCTTTGTAAAAAAGAGAGTTTTAGATCATAAAATCCTAGCTGAATATCCCATTCATACCGGTGACCTTTTAAAACGGACTACGTACATATTCGAGCTAGAAGCTTCGATTTTAGAAATAAGATACGACTCGAGAGAACAAACATTTCTATCTGTTATTTGGGCTATTAAACGGTATCATTGATATTTGGGGTATCATACATTTACCTTACCTACATTTGCACAACTACAAGCTGAAATGGTTAAACCGATTAAACGATATGTGAGCGAGGTATGCTGTCTTGTTCCTCCAATTCGCATTTGAAATACAAGATTTTCTGAACAAACGGAACGATCTTCCAGATGGGTTGTTTTGTGAACCGGTAAATAAAAGAATTGAATAGATAACACCGAAAGATTGTCAATATCCCACGCTGAGATAAATCCTATGCGACACGATTCTCGAATGTCTTGTAACAGGCAGTATGACAAGATTAGAAAAATTTTTACAATAATTGTAAAAAAATCTACAAACC
>JABFPK010002570.1:0-10011 GCA_022817445.1 Habroteleia sp. ZL-2020
TATAAAATTTTTATATAAAAAGCGGCAATATGGAGTATAAACATTTTATATAATGATTTTATAAAAATTTTATAAAAAATTTTATAAAAATTCTGTATAATTTTGTCTATATTTTCGTCCGTGAGGGCAATTATGTTTTTTATGAAAATGTTATGTAAAATATGTCGGAAATGATTCGGAAAAAATGAGCTCATTAGAACCTAAGTTTACGCGTTTAATAACGCATGACGACGCGATAAAAATGCGGGTTGTTTTATTGTATTAAATTGACGACACGAAATTATTCATATTTCAACGAATCGGCCTAATGACACATTATTAGCTCGGACTTTTATTGAGCAGAAAAGCGATAGTTTGCGAGTTGTCGAATCTGTAAACCGAGACCGATTTTGGTCTCAAGTTTTCTACAACTCGAAGCATTTACGAGAGTACTTTTTGAACTCGTGTCTGACGACATTTGCATGCGACGAGATCAACTGACCAATTCCCACTCTCAGTCCGGCTTTTCGCCGATAAAAGATTCAAGCGATTATGAAACAAGACCGAAGTGCGAATCGAGTTTAAAAATTCGATAATAATAACATACCAATTTGAGCAATGCCAATTCTTTTATAATTAATACGAATTTCAAAGCAAGCCAAATTGAATGTGTTTCTATATGAACAAGCAATATTATTTAATTATACTATTGTAATATATCTCAATGAAAGTCGCGGATATATTAGATAATAATTTAACGTTACAATAGTATTACGAGATATTCACATGATAAAAAGAATATTAAATTATGATTTAGGACCATTCATGAGTTATTTGTGGAAACTGTTAATTAATTAATTAATTAATTAATTAGTTACTTTTAATATATTAACAATAACAAAAATAACTGAGCAAAGGTAAATGTTTAAAATTTTTATTATTAATTGGAAACATTCGACGTTTATGTAATTAATTTGATAACATGAATATATTTTGCATAACATGAACATGTATATCGACGTCTCTCAAGAATAAAGGGATATTTTAAAACAGGGTTGTAAAAAGGGATACGTCAGAAAACCGTTGTAAAAATAATATCTCAAAATATGGTTGTAAAAGGAGATATACCATTGCATTCGTAAAATAGGGGATAAATCAAATATCTGTCGAGTAAGAGGATATCTCAGCTTTTCTAATAAATAATATATTCTTCAATAAAATAATATATTCAACAAAAGCTATTACCAAAAATGCAATTTGCAAAAACAAATTTGCAAAAAAAATTTTCATCACTATACTCTGTATAGTGTATATTTCAAAAACGTGAAATTTGTGAAAAAAGTTTATCTCCATTTTGCACTTTAAAAATCATTTTATATCTTTTTTCACAACAGTTGTCATTTAGATTAAATTTTGCGAGATCTGAAACATTAATTGTTTCGATCCACCACAATTAAGAAGGGTCCACCATGAAAAATTTCCAATTTCCAGTCGGATTTTAGAGAAATAATGATTTTTCAATTTTCTTCAAGCACACACCCAAACATACAAGCATCTATATTATTCTGATGCAGAATTTAATTTTCTACAAAATAGGTGTCATTGGATAAAGACTAGATGAATATTATTAGCACAATTTCAGCTTTTCTGTTTTAAAATTTCTTACATTTCTATAGTATTTTTTTGGCGATTTGAAAACATTTTTTCAAATTCAGAAACTAACTAATGCTATCAAATGCAATTTACAGAAGTAAATTTGCAAAAAGAATGTTATCTCTATGCTTAATTTTTTTCAAAAACATGCAATTTGGGCATCTGAATTGATGAACTTCGTTGAAGTGTCCCATTTTTAATTTAATAATTGTACGCGATATTCCTTTACAAGCTGAATTTATAATATTCCTTTTTACAACCACCGTCAATATATAACATAAAACATATCATATTTTATGCTACAGTAATACTGTTTAATATTTATGGAACTAAAAATAATATTTCTATAATATAACTACAATGCTGGTACAATATTAAATTAAGATGCGAGGAATTCAAAAAAGAGGTGATGCAATTTTATTGCAATGTCAACGCAACGCCCGCTGAACGCTTATAGAGCTTGAGTTAATTAAATACCAAGAAGTCATTTTCTATCTTGGATCGACATAATTGAGGTAAATGTTAACAATTTTTTGGTACAATAGCTTTGAATGAAATATCTGTTCGTCGCGTAATTCGTGTAAAAGTTTTACCGATGTGCAGGTGTGATATTCGTAAAATAGCCCGAATCAATATATGTAAGCACTTTGCGCATAGTAGACAATCAGGACATTTCTGGAATACTAACGATATATCTGTAATCATTTTACTCATCATCTCCAAATGGAAGGAATGAAACTTACTTGCATTTTTAGGCTGAATTACGAAAATTTCGCTACTTTAACAAAAAAATTGTACTGCTTTTAATATAAATTTATACTTTTTGGTTTAAAAATATAAATTGGCATTCAAAAATGAAAAAAAAAATACATAACACGTTTTTAATATGACCCACATTTAAAAACTATCAAAATTTCGGAAATTGTGTTAAATGAAAGAATTCCCAAGAACCAACCATAGAAATTGTATTATAATTGGAAATTGATATTAGAATTATTCAAAATCGATTATCTTGATCGATTTTACCTTGTCTCTTTATTTAAAAAGTTCTTTACAATATTAAATAATCTGTGAATTTCATTTTGACTAATTGATTTTGTAATTTATTTCATTTTTCCGATTTTTAACATTATTTTTATAAACAATTTATATAATATATTATTTGTTTAAATAAAATAAAGAATAAATAATAATGATGTTTAAATAATAAAAGTAATTTGCAAGAAATATAATTGAGAAAATACAAATTAAGAGAAGTTTTAAGACATTGAATGGCACATTTTGAAGAATACTTTCTAAACGTCGGATAAACGTATATTGCACGTTGCGGACATCTCTTGTACATTGATTCGACGTTTGGAACGACAGAATAGTGACATTTTGTTACAATTCAAATGATGAAAGATCAAACGAATTTTTTTCACACGAAATGAGCGTTGTTTCTGTTAACAAAAACTGTCAGCGAAAGAAATGGGAAGATGTTTATCGAGTACAGTCAGCATCAATTGAGATCGCCAGTATCTGCTGCAAAGTTTATTTAATACGAACATGTCGGCTTTACGAGTGGACGACGCAAAGTGGTTTTTCTCTCACAAAACGCGCCGGTTCATCGCGGAATTCGGGACCGAATGAGATGGACGATGTTAATGAAAGTTGGTAATATTCGCGGACCGAGTTCACTTGAAGGTTTTTATATATACTTTTTAAAACTTAAAAAAAATCATTCGGGATTTTAGAAGATTTTATAATGAGCTTCGATATTAAATTCGATTAATCACGATGAATTATTTATCTTCGGAAGAATGTTGAGACAAAAAAAATCCTTTAAAATGATTGTTTAAAGATATTCAGACATTTATTGATATCATTTAATATTTATCATTTATTAAATATTAATATTTAATATGTAAATTAAGTCTTGCTTTAAAACACTATTAGTCTCGTTTCTTCAGAAGCGTTTTTACTAAGTAGTAACGTTGAGTGTGAGAACTTATAGAATTGAATTGGAATAAATATGGAATATATTTTTTCGTGGATTTAATCGGGTATTATAATTATTTTATGTTACAAATATGCAGTAAATATCATATAGTGAATTAAGTATGTTGCAGTTTGACGCAAGTGTGGAAAGATATAACTGTATTTAATACAATAAGTAATCTGACACTAGTAATCAAACTTGAATTGCTATCTTTGAAGTCAACATGCGTTACCTCTTGGCCATGTAATCTTTTTGAAGAGTTATTTTATGTAGTAATATGGCATATGTAGGCAAGTATTAAGGTTACATTTTCAAGAATTCTTCTTGACCGAATGGTGATGCATGTTCATTGCGACAACAGTCCAAGTTTAAGATTCCTAGTTGGAATTCAAACTAAGTTATAAAAAATAATAATTTACTTTTCTTTTATTTTACACGCATGTATCATACACATTACATACATGGAAAACAATCATCTATTTTCAGTGTAAATTAAAAGAAACGATAAAATTATTTAAAAATTTTTCCAGTTATATATACAATAATATATTCTTATGTCAACATTCTTAGAAGTTGTCTATTTATCCCAAAACGATTTTTATTTTTGAATGCAGTAAGAAAAAACACTGAACATAATCACGGCATAATTATTTCCTACCTTTTTATTTTAGTAATTTCTTTTACTGTGGCCCAAAAAAAAATTGTTTTGAGATAAATGGACAATTTTTAATCATTACGACGATCAAAAATCGTCGGTCAATTTTTTTATCTAAAACCCTGACGGTCATTGCAGAATTCGACTCCAAACCAGACGGTTGATGTTGATGAAGGCCGGTAATATTCGTGAGTCGAGCCCACTCGGACTTTTTTCGCACGCGTTTACTTCCGCCGTAGCCGGACGATGATGATTATAGATCCTCGCGCGCACAAAACATTTTCATTTGCGTTTCGCGGACGCGAATGCACAATAAATATAAATCAATTTAGGGCCGCTCACCCAAACTCGCGTTGTAAGGCGACTCCGTTCGTTCGCTGCTAATCGCATCGAGTCGATCATTTGTTGTCCAGTAATCTTATTTCGCCGGCAGTTTTTCAAGCGCAAACCACGCGCGATTCATCGTGCGGAGAAATTCATCGGATTACGCGCTTATGTGGATACTTAGTCAGAGAATTATTGCGCCAACGCCGATTCATCGTGCATAATTAAGTTTCATTCACTTTGAGACATCGATTTTGTTCGCGCCTTTTCATCGCGCTCGTCTTTTTCCCTAACGTTACATTATCCAAGAACGGTTTTTACAACACAGCCTCGGCGTTACGTAAAACTCCGAGCATTTAGTAAATCATCGGCAAGTTTTGGGCATAACTTTGATACGAACAATATTGTTTACGTGGAATCAAGCAATAAAAATACAGTGTTTCACGCGCAGGGTTGAAACAAAATAAGAAGGCAAAATTATTTTAAATTTTTCTAAATTTACGGCGCTGTAAAGGAGCGATTTTATTAAACCGTTCAGCGATGCCGAGGTCGAAAATTTGACGGAAAAAAAGAAGGAATTTGTTTCGCGCCAGACAAGGATCGAGAAAATTGCGCTGTTTTTATCGCAACTTTTTTCACGAATACACTAAGCCTCGCGAAGAATCCACTCCCTTTTCGATAAATTAAACTCGCACAAATGTATCAAAAAGCAAATAATAAAAGCGGGTTTTGCGTGACATTTTCTGCTTATAATGTACAAAATTATAATTTTTTTCGCATCGTGTTTTTGCTCGATTAAGTATAAAAATAATGAATAATTTATCGCAGGACGAATGAGCGATGTCGAATATCTTCTTTGCGGTATTTGATTAATTATTTTTCGGCCGATACCCAAACAGTGTGGGAACAGTAAATAACACTGATAAGTGTGAAGTTGGCCGCTTGCCATTTTATTGTCTATTAAGAATACGACTATAGAGGGGACTGAATATTTGTCGCTTATTGTTCCGACGATGTTATCATAAAGTCTGAATTTTTCATTGCAAAATTTCCTGCGTTTCGCAATTCGAAACTAAATTTTCTAGTGCACAAAATCAAATACTACTAGTGCGAAATGTGGCATTTATTATTAGTCTATGTCCAACATTGGTTAATTAATATTTAAAGTTTAATTCAAATAAATTTATTTTGCATTAGAAATTACAGTTACATCGATTTCGTTGTGGAATAAAAATATCAGAGAGTGAATATTTTTTGTTGAAATATGAATTGCTTAATGAAATTGATGTGAATAATGGGATTTGTAAAAGTCGATCATTTTCTAACAAAATTGTGATATAAGAATAATAAAATTGGGAACAACGTTTTTTACTCAAATTTACTATTTTATTGTCATATTGTAAACGTGATTTTACTGTTACTTTTACTATCAAATTAACTATTTCACTGTCACATTTACTATGAAATGTACTATTTACTGTTAGAAATTAAGGTACAATAATTTGCTTTGGTATTTAAGGCGAAATTTCAGATTCAATGGAACGGAAATAATATCTTTATAAGTATTATTTCTCTATAAAAGGATTATCAAAAATACGTACAAGTGCCTAAATACTTTGAAATAAAGTTTGAAATTATTATAATAAATCTTTATAAAATATTCCTCATCCAGCAATTAACGCTTGAGCTTACACCTTAAATTTACTATTTCATTTTCATTTTATAAATGTAGTTTTATTATCACATTTACTAGCAACTTTAATATTTACTTTTACAAGTGGTGAACATATAATATATTTTCGTACTTAAATTTACTATTCCACTGTCATTTTGTAAATGTAATTTTATTACCACATTGTCAAATTTATAATTGTGCCATATTATTCTCCTATTTACTTGCATACAAATTTTCTGCAAATACTAGATGACATTTTAGATACATAAACGGCAGGAAAAGTTAATATAAAAATGCCGAGATTGTGAATTTATTTCTACCATGCATATATTGCAAATTCTACCATGCAAAAATTACTATAGTGTATACGAATTATGATTTGATTAGTTTTTAATATTTTAAGAATATAATTTCACTAGCAAACAAATAACACAAATCTTACCTCTTTTTAAAAAAAACATTGAAGAAAATACTTATTAAAATTCAGAATTTCAGTCCCACCAAAAACTCCGTAATTGCTCACTTAAAATAGCACTTAAAAAACTGTCAAGCCCAGACAAAAAATATATCGGTAACAGGTTGGAGCATGTTTCATTTGTTCATATTTACAGTGCGCGTGTTTGTTTTGTATGGGACACAAATAGATATTTTGCTATACTGAATGGAAATAAATTTCATCTTCTGTATCATTTTTTAAATTTATAATAGTGATATACAATCAATTTCTATTATACTTATCGTAATTTTGTGTAAATTTTGGTAAAATAAATAATGTCAATTGAAAAAATTATTTTAATGGTGCTTTCAACGACGGTTTGCTAAACGGTATATTAATTTTATATTTACCTTTTGTATGTTTAATTCAAACTTTTCTTGTCGCGTAGATGAGTTTATGTAAAACAAATAGATCATATTGTATAAAATAAAATTTCATATAAAAAAATGTGAAACATTGATTAGAATCTCATCGTAAAATAATCTAAAAAATACATGTTCTTTCTATGTAATTTCGACTACAAATAAGTTATCGGAATTAATTGGACTGAATGTGGAATATATTAAGAAATTTAATAACTAAATAAGTTAATTTTCAGGTTATTCAACTATAATTAATTTGTTTTCATGGAATAAATGTGTATTCACATATAACAATACACACACGTACCTGTATGTATATACAGAATTATATAGATCATTTATTCGCAAACACGGGATTGTGTAGCCAACGTGAACGAAACCAGTGATAAGGGTCTAATTTTGTATGGTATAAAATTCGTTTATTGATTAAAGGTTATGAAATGTTGTATTTTTGAATATCTCAAATGTGTCCGCGCACAAATTGTCACGTACATTATATTTTACGCCCGTCCTTAGCCTCCCCGAATCGGAACATTCAATAGAAATTGAAATTTCCGCAGAAAATTGAACAGAAAACACTGTGACGGCAACATTTAAACATTTTAGCTCGAGAAATGTTACATCGAATGTACTTTTATCAAATTCAAGCGTGAAAATGTAAATAACTGTAAAAGTATTACAAAAGAAACTGAATCATTGTTGGCATCACCGCGTTTAACAAAGGCATAGCAAATTATATTTACAAATCTTTCAAAAGCTCTAAGAGGGAAAATGGCGGAAAGCGAGGGATAAGAGAGCGAGAGGGTTTGACACAAAAAATTTGAATCGCAAAAAGTGAGATTTCACATATATGGCACACATTTGTGAGCTAATACATATATAGGACGTATATGTTGGTGAATTCCCATTTAGAGCTACATATATGGCACAAATATGGCACATATATGACATATATGTATGGATTAGCTCACATATGTGGCACATATATGCTAATTTTTACAAGGGCAGTTTAGAGTGTGTGTATCTACGCATAAAAAGGGTATAAATTTTTACTTTTACAAAAGAATATGAACTTTTGCGGCGCGAATAGTTTTCGATTTGCAAATTTAATTATTGGTGGAAGCCCGGCATAGTCACTTGGGACATAGGAGCAAAAATTCTGATTTCAATGTTTGTTTGACATTGAATCCACGTCAGCCGCTTGATTGACAGGAAGAAGTTGGATGAAGATCAAATTTTGTCAAAAACATGGCATGAAAATCTAGATTAAATTGTGGGAACGGAAATCAGAAGAGTTAGAACTTCGACGAAATTTTATACCATAGATTGAAGAAACAATAAAAATGTGTGGGGGTTTTAAAAGAAGAAATATTTGAATTTGGCAAAAAAGGTATAGTAATTTCCAAAGTGTAAATTTTAATTTAAAATTTTATTGTTACAAGTAATAAGATGACGTATGAAATGTTCGTTTTAAATATGATTAAAGAAACCTAATATTAATTATAACATTAGCGTATTATTATTTTAAAATCAACTTAAACGATTGAATTTTTAAATTGAGTTTACTTAAACTAAATTTGTGTTGGTTTTTTTCAAAATCTAATTTTTGCAGATAGAAATATAAATGATATAGATAAAAATATAAATATAAAAGCATATATACATATTTTAAAAAACCCTTTGTTAAAATTGTATAGAGTTTACATACATGCAACTAATTTACTAAAAGTAAATTCAAAGTGTTTTATATTTTAGTTAAAAAAAAGTTAAATTATCTAATTACATTTTAGTTTAGTTAAACTGTGCATTTGTTCGATAAATATATCATCAAATATTTCCATCATTTAAACGTTCAACATATATTATATCGTAAACTTAACTATGTTAATTAATACGTATTGCTAAATAATTCCATGATTAATTTGGTAAATAAGACTCAATTAATATAATAAACATTGACCAATAGTTAATGTAAACTTCTACTCAGCATTATCAGTATATTTACTTTGCTAATATTATTCGCTTACATAATAAGAAAATGATCCTCAATTTTCAGTTAAGTGAACGTAAATTTTCCTATACTATTATGATAACGAAATTATAGAAATTATTTATCCACTTCCATAGTAGAAATTCGTCAAGTTTTTAACCAGTTCTGATCAGTAGCTTGTTACATTTTGATAGGTTTCAACTAAATTGGATAAACTAATCAGATAATTATAAAGACTTCTCTAGTTTTATTATTTTAAAAAAGGTCAAAGTAAAACTGGTCAGATTTTAACCAGTTTTAACATGCGTATTTCTAAATAGTAAGAACTAACTAGTCACTGGTGAGTTCTACTATAGAAAAACTAATTGATATTAGATATGATTATACATATTATATATTATATATATTAGTCCTTTGGTTATATATCCAGTATGACAGTGTGATAATAATCGTATATTATTTAGTTTTTGCTAAGATTTATTTCCGTTTACCAAATTTGAATAATATCTTTACGGTGCAAAACTAAATCAAAATGAATAAGAAAAAAGAATGTTACAAGCAATAAGTATTATATTACACAAAATACATCATTATTAATTTTGACGTTAGCTCCCTAATTTAGAAATAGACAATATTTTTATATAAAACATTGAAGGAGATTTTTTATTAAATAATTATAAAATTTATTAGACAATTAGAAAAATAAAAAAAATGGAACCAAAACACGACTGTTACAGAAAAGTATTTATTTACATCATATATGTATACATATATATTAATTGTGAGATGGAGAAGTAGCAATAATTTCTTTTAAAAGTTAAAAAGTTTTTTCAACATAACCTATTAGTCCGTTATTTAAAACCAGTCTGACATATGAGAGTCGATACTATAATGAC
>JABFPK010002571.1:0-10010 GCA_022817445.1 Habroteleia sp. ZL-2020
GAACAAGTATTTATTAAAGATACCACGTATACAATTATCTATACAAGGTATTTCGGAATATTTCATAGGAGAAAGTTGTAGGAGCTCGAGACTTCTATCAGTAACCTATTAATACTAAGAAAGGAAAAGGATGGCTTCGTTTTTCGGTTAAGAAATGCTAAAATAATTAATTGTGCGTGGACAAATATTAATAACAACTTCTTAATTTAAAGATATTTCATATAAAAATAATTTTCTTTACAAATATAACTCGAATCTGGATATTCTCTTTAAAAAACTGATTCAGAAATGTTTGTCTTATGTAAACCATTTCTGATCAATTTTATAAGATTTTATATAATTTAATATAATTCATGAAATAACTAATTTTGTAAAGGATGAGTAAAACGTCTTTTTGTATATGGTTTTTAGAGAATGAGCATTAGAATTCGAAACTTTAGGTCAGAGTATAAAGGGAATGTTGAATGAGAACCACTGCAGCGTGCATTTCGCTGAGCTGGTCGGCAGGAGCAAGTAAGAAGTACAATTGACAGCAGTCGGTTTCAGTCGGTTTCTGACTGCGCTTGTGATAAGAGGTCTATGTTCAAAGATACGGATCATCTCGATTTAAAATGATCATCGTGTTGGGCTCGGCGCTGACTTTGGTCGCGTCGTTTTTTGTTTTCTTGGGCTCGAAAAAAGGAAAGCATTTAGCCAAAACTGCGTTTTACGATTTCATGTATAACATCCTTGCAGTCAAAGAAATTTTATATGACTATATCTTTATTTTACACAATAAAACGGGTAAGCATCTTGAACGAAATATGTATTCTGTCACTCAGTTTTTAATTATCACTTGCTCAAGCTTTCAAATTAATTGTATTAATTTATTAAAGCGAGTTTTCGGTCATTTCAGTTTTTTGAATTTTCTCTCAACTTATTGATTAAATTTGTAAAATGTTGAAATTATTTAAACATTGTTTATAATTTATTTAAATTGTTTAAGTAGCAAAATTGTTTTTAAATTAAGCGTTGGCCTTTGACGATGTAACTATTTATTTCCAATCTTATAACGAGACATGTACCACAAATTAATTTAATATCGATTTTGGCTTTACACAACGTAGCGTCACAAATTTTTAGTTAGGATACTCTCTTCTTAATACACAACGAAAATTTATACGAAGAGAAACAAACTATACAAATATTGAAAAATTTAAATCAATTGTATAAAAGTAGTATTGTTAATAGTCATATATATCAACTTGATATATTTATTTATATTAAATATAAATAATATTCATATATATGCCATTAATATATATATATATACATAGGTAAATAGTTATATTTTCTCTAAAGAAATAATTAATATTTTTTTCTAATAAAAAATTTTAGTATATCATAATTAAAAAAAAATAAAGAATAGATTTATATATAAATATTAACATATTTTGAAATTATTCATTTTTAAAATCATGAAATTAAAGGTATTAAAGATATTTCCTATTTATAATTATATTTATATTATAGTACATTATATAATAATACATTTACACTCATAGAAACATAATAGTAAAAAATAGCTTGGTTCACTGGATTTTGAACGGAAAACAGAAAATCTTATCATATATATATATATATATATATATATATATATATATATATATATATATATATAACATATATTTCTACATATATATTCAACGTTGAAATACTAAAGAAGGCTATTTTTATTTTATATAACTTTAACAAGTACCCAATTAACTAAAAACATATCATTTTTTACTATTATTCTTTACTCAATGTAAACTTATTATGTTATTTTAAAATGATATAGTATAAAGTAATGCATGATAATTATATTAGCTACATTAAATTAAGCTTTTTTAATTAAGAAGTGTAATTTATTATTAAATTTATATGTATAATAATAATTTAAATAAACTTAGATAATTATAAAAAATTGCTATTTAAAAAAAAATGTATATATATATATTATTTCAAAGATTATAATTTTTTCATTTTTCATTATAATTTTTAGATTTACCGAAAATGACAGGGAAAACTGCAATTGTCACTGGAGGGTCTAGAGGAATTGGAACAGTTGTTGTTAAAATGCTTTTGCAATGCAATGCTGAAGTTATAATTGGTATATGTTTTGACCAATATTTTATTTATTTACGCAATATAATAAATTTATTACAATTTTTTACGCAATAAATCAACTGTTGTAAATAATGTATATATTATATAACTTTTTTTGTATATATTGTTCACAATTATTGTAATTTAATTCATTAAATTTATGCATTCTTTATCTTGTTTTTGTAATAGTGGTTTCAAAATCGAAACTTTTAAAAGTTCAATATTCAGTCAATTTAAAATCGCATTAATTGTTAAATATAAAATGTTTTTTCAGCTTGTCGAAATCCAACCGCTGGAGAAAAACTAGTAAAAGAAATCAGAGAATCCGGTGTTAAAACGGGTTCTGCTAAGATATTTACTTTGGACAATTCAAGTTTTGATTCAGTAAGAAATTTTGTTGAAGACATAAAAAAAAGTTATAAGAAAATTGATGTTCTCATTAATAATGGTAAGAAATCTGTTGCACATATTTTTAATTTCAAATTATATTTCAATTGAAATTTAAATATATATTTCATTGTCATTAAATTACATTTTCTTGACACGTATAAATTATGATTATGATTGATCATCTCTGTTGAAAGTTTTGTATCGTTTGAATGAATATCATTTGTTGCAGCTGGTATAATGTTTTCACCTTATAACGAAACTAAAGATGGTTTCGAAGCGCAATGGGAGGTAAATTATTTGTCGCATTTTTTACTCACGTCGTTGTTGTTGCCACTATTAAAAGCTGCTGGAACGAAAGATGAATATGCGAGAATAGTTAATGTTTCGTCATGCGCTCATCTATTAGGGAGTATTGACTTTGATGACATTAATCGCAAGTAAGTTTTAAATTTTTCTGTAATCTTTGAAAGTAAATTGTGTAGTTCGAACAATATTATTATGGTATTGAGACATGAATTTACGACTGTCAGGTTCGTTAAATTTTTATCACGAAATAATTAATATACAGTCATTTTATTACAAACAAGAAATTTTTTTTGAAAGAATTTATATGTTTCTGGTATTTTATTTATGACTTTAATTATGATTTCTCTTAATTTGCTTCCAAATATTCAACATAACACTGGTGTCTTTGCATAAAGATTGATAGTTCGGCAGTAAAATTCCATTTATGTAGAAAACGTTTATTAAAATATATTAAATTTGTACGAGGTTTTGCGTTTGTTATACCCATCAGTGCGTAAGCATTATATTTGATGACGCATATTAGTATAGATGGGTAAAAAATTCTGTCTAGCAACCGGTAATACTACTTTCTATCATCTCCCTTCAGAAATAGCCTATTTTAACCGGGAACAAACTTATGCTCAATGCGTCACAACTGTTTACGTATACTTTGTATTAGATAAAATCCTTTGGGACGTATGCTTACACATTGAATTGTATATAAATAATTGATGAGTTCAAAAAATGCAAATAGCATAATTTTCGGACAAAAAATAAAGGAACCTGGTTTTAAAAATCAACTTTATATATGTATAATATTATAAAAATTTATATATAGAATCAGTCCTTCTCATCAATTCTAGGGTAAAAGTTAGTTAATATTTATGATTTACAGTTACATTTTTAATTATGATAATATTTCATTCTATTTGTTTGATATTGTTGTATGTATATATATGTTAAAACAAAATGAGAAGTATTAATTTATAATATTTGATAATAATTTATTAGCAGAAAAGATTTCATAACGAGCATAGCATATGCTCAGAGTAAATTGGCGCAAACGATGCTTACAAAAACGTTGCAAGAACAATTTACTGAAAGAAAATTGTATATAACAACGTCCTCCGTTCATCCTGGAGTGGTTAATACGGATCTTTTCGATACTACTTGGCTAAAGCATGTTAGATGGGCAATTAGATGGCTATTTAAGGTAAATTTTGTACCTATTTAGAAAAATGTATAATATAAACATTAATTTATATACTTATAATTGTTCATTATTTTACATTTGTTTATATATTTACAGACCTCAGCGCAAGGTGCTATTCCAATAGTTTACGCAGCTGTAAATAAATCAGTAAAAAATAATTCTATTGTATACATCAACAATTGCATAGAATTTCCAGTTAACCCTTTGGTTTATGACACCGCTATCAGAAAGCGTCTATTTGAATTATCATTGAAACAAGTTCAGATTAAGAATTTTTTTGAAGGTTGTTAATGACAGAAGTTTACAGTCATACAAATATTTAAAAAAAATGTGATATGTTTAATATATTTATTTATTATAAACTGTCAGTGAACAATTTTGTACTTAAATAGAAATTAAAAGAGATAGAATAGGTGTTATTTTTATTAATATAATGTATGAACATTTTAATAAAAAAATACGAGGAATATTTTTCTTTTATTTTTATTTTTAGATTTTTTCTGCCTGTTACATAAAATAATTAATATAAAATTACTTTACATAACAAAAGATATACATAACGGATACAAATAATTCCTCAGTAGATTTTCGGAGAGACATTTATTCCATCAGTCTCATAAAAATTAGAACGTTTCTCCTCTTTACTGCGTGGGCGAGGTAAATTTTGAAATGGATACAAGCATAAGATTATAATAGTTAAGTAGACATGTTATAGCTGTACACATTTTTAAGTTTAAATAATAATATCTTTTAAAGTATGTAAAGGTTCTGAAGTTTCTATATGTTGTTCATATCAAGGAGTGGTTTATAAAATACATATATAAGATTTATAAATGGTTTTAAAACGAAAATAAAACTTTCTCAATATATTCATATCACGCATGTTTTTCTCTATTATATATAAGATCTAATACTTAAACGTTTCTTAATTATATTTTCAAATGTAAATTAATATACTTAAAATATGTTTTTTTAAATTATTATAATATTTATAAATCTAATATTTGAAAATATTTGAAAAATATATTCTAATCAGTAAGAAATATTTTCACAAATGTTATACACCTAAACTAATTTTAGAATATAATCATATTTAATTTTTTTATAAAATCCTATCATATTTCAATAGAAGTAATTTAAGTGGCATAAAATCACATAGTAATTTAAGCTATCTGTATTTTTTAAGTTTAATTATATATAATAAATTATTATATTATTAAACATTTTTAATCACTTATACCAGATACACCCATGTCCTGTTTGAATCCTACCGCGTAATAAATGCGCCATTTGACATTTGAAACGCGGTGTTCTCTTGAATTACAGTAGACAAGTTTCTGTTGTCCCATTATCTAACTACAGATATCCAGATTTCAGTGAATACCAGTACTACTAAGGTACATACTCCAAACGACAATCAGCCCATATTCGACACTTTTTTAATCTTTTATATTAGGTCACTGACACATTGAAGTTGAACATCTGATTTTGTGTATCATTAATGAGGAGAAGATGTAAAAAAATTGTACCTACTTTAGATAAAAATTGCCATATATCTCTATTATAATAATGATTCAATTTTTAAAAGACATTTATTTTTATAGTATTGATAATTTCACATTATTTCATATATATACTTTAATAGTATCTATTTTTGTTATTTTTATGTCTACAATATTATTGCAACTTAGTAAAAAAAAAGATGCTAACCAAATTCAAGAGGTAAACATTTGTATCTCAAATTAATTATTGATATTATTGAATAATATTATAATAAAATAAAATGTGGTATTATATTATATATATTTAAAGAAATTTTTATTTAATATATTTCAGGAAAATGTAAATGAGCATGAAGACTCAAAAAATGGTTTACAAGCTAAATATAAAATGGCAAAACAAAAACTTTTAGAAAAGCAATTGCTCATCGACAGGAATTATGGTATTGAAGAAGAGAAAAAGTAAATATTTTAATATTAAAAAATTCCAAAATATTATTATTATATGACATGATTATATTATTTTAGATGTGAACTAGAAACACTAAAAATTGTAATGGGATTGTTAAAAGAGCACTCTGGAAATGAGAAGATTTTAACTATGAATGAATTGCAAGAGCAACTTGATTTATACAGAACATAACCGTAAATAATTGTAAATTAAAATAAAAAAATCATTATGTAAAATACATAATATATCTTAACAACACAACTTTAACAAAATAGTGCACATACGAAAGTACACGAACACAGACTCCGAGACTTATGTGATAATATTATAATATGAAAAAAAATCTAATATTACATAAAATATATATTTATAAAAATCAGTGATATTATTTCCCATGTATATATCAACAATCACAAAAGAGAATTTTATATTGTTTTTTTTCAATGTTTAACTAGAATAAGTTCTTTCAATAATTTATTCTATGTAGGTTATTAGAAAAACAAACTTATTTAGATAAATTTGTCACACCTTACTACAATTGCACATTCTGTAGAAAAAGTCGAAAATTATATAGAAAATGATTATTATAATTATAAAATACTTAATTCTCGTTTTCTGTAGGTATTAAACGCCATAATTTAGTAGCCGTTGAAGTTTTTTATATTAGAAAAAAATAATATCAAAACAATTACCCTTTTTCGATATTTGTCTTTAAAACTACACACTTATTAAATTTTAATATTCAAAATTTAAAAAAAATAGTTAAAATTTTTTTAACAAGAATAATTCTATAATTATTAAAATATAAAATATTTGGACGATTAAATAATAATTAGCAAATCTTATTGGCGGGAATTTTGAATTGACGAAGAATAAATTTTCAACCAATAAGAACATTTTACTGGATGAAGCAACACTGTAGCAATAATTTTGGTACATACAAACTGGCCAAGCCGGCTCGGCGCCAAAATCAGCTCAGTCGCTTTCCGGTCGGTGTTTTATAAATACTACATTCAGAGTCGGATAAACGCGGTGCGAAACCATGTTAACATCGACCGCCATCATATTTCACGATTCTTATATTTTTTGAAATAATTTGAAAAAACTCATCTTCAAAAAAACTGATATTATTCTTCTAAAAAGTGTGTTGTAAAATGTTTATTTATTAAGAAATAATACGTGCTCTTGTGTTTCTATTTAATTATTTTTTTTAAAAATTTAAGTGTTCGTGTTTTTATTCTATAAAAGAAGTTGTGCTATGAACATTGAATTTAAATTTAATGGTATTTAATATACAATAACAATTTTATTATTCTTTTAACTACACGTTTAAATAATACTTTGGTGTATATTTGAGTATTTTCTATACAAATGATAAGGTGTTGTATGTGAAGCAATCGACGACAATCGTTTACCGAGGCTGAATCTGTGTACGTACGACTGGCTATTCGCCAAATTAGTCGGAATAATTGACAAAGCGGCGGAATGTCGTTCATTTGGAATTGATTTTACACGACGATCATGAGTTTTTCTAAGAAAGCCATAGGAGGATCCATTCACAGAATACGAGAATTTGAACTAGAGAAGGTAATGCGATTAGCAACTTTAGGACATTTGAAATTCGCGGGTTAGAATTAACAATGTCATAATATTTGACATTCTTGACAGTTGTTTGATTGTTTAGTTTAAATAGAAATCATATATATTTGTCTGTAAATATATAGACAATGCTTAATAATCGTTTATTTATTATTATATTTCTGATTTTGTACGTGTTAATAAATAAAAATGTTTATAATAATAATTATTATTATTATTAATATAATTATAATTAAATCGAAATCAATGAAAAAATTAAACGTAATAAATTTTAATTCCGAATTTTATTCTCACTAAAATGTAACTATTAATAATTGTTTACCGAAGAAATAATTCCGGTAAATCGTTTCTAAACAAATTGAAGTAAAAGGAAAAAGAAACAATACCCCGTAATATATATAATCATTGAAAGTTTTATTCACTCTACTATTTATGGAATAAATTTGGTGGTGAAATACCTATATTTGTGAATTTATATTGATTGTTATATTAATTGGTATAGTTAATTTATTACTTAATAAAACAAAGAAGTAGTAACAGACATATATTATGTAAATATTTAGAGAGATGGATAAGAAATATGTACATAAATTATAAAAGATATTACATGGATTTGAAAAATATATATAAATAAATGATAAAGAAAATCATTGAAAAAAAATATTGAAAACTCAATATTCACATATAATTTATGAATTATAACAAGTGTAATTATGACAAAAAAATGTAGTTATTTATCTTAAACGTTTAATACGTTCTAGTTCTTTTTATTATAAATTCATGATGTTTTTAAGACTGAATAAATTTATGAAGAAATAAATACTTGTTAAAATAAACCTAACGTTTCAATAAAAATTAGAAAATGCATAACACAAATTTGCTTATAATTAATTTTTGTCTAGGTATTTTAGTTCTCTTATAAAATTAATTATTTTGTTATTCACTATATATAAGTAAAAATGTTTAGTGATGTTCATAAAAGTATACGTTCCGTGAAAGTATATTCAAATGTATTATATTTCTTATAAACAATGCTGAAAGTGAGAAAATGTATGTACTTTGTTTATTTGATAGCCAATATTATTTATAGTAACTTGTAGTATATAATGATTTTGTATGATTTTGTTGTAAAAATATATGTTGTTCTCATTCTTACAATAAAATAATGAAGATAACTGAATCACTTCTGTTTTAAAGTCGAGGAAGTAGTGTTGTTATATTAAATTATCATGCAAATCATACACAATATTTTTTGTTCTAAACAACAATAAAAAAGTTTATATATTGAAATTCCTTGACAAAATTTGTATTTTTTCATACAAATTCGTTAGAAATCATACAAGTATCATATAATGAAATTGTGATACATATTTTGAATAGTAAAATAAATAAGAGTAAATAGTACTGGAAAATTAGAATAATTAAGAGTACAAATTTTAAAATTTCTATTTGTAAGTTATAATTAATTGCCCTTTATACCAATTTATCATATTTAATTGTATAAATACCTATTTCTCAAATCAAATTAATGCCTATTAATCGTTAAATTTTATTTTTACAGTATTTACAATTAGCTAATTACAATAATAATGCAGTAATAGTCAAAAGCAATGCAAATTATCTTTTTTATTTATATTAAATTTATTTTTTTACTTGCGTTTCAAAAATATGTAAATGATTCGAGTTTAAGTTTCTCATAATATTGAAATAGTTATTTATTTAAACGAGTATTCGATTTATTGACAATGGCTGTGAATTTGCTTATTTAAGCTATCGTAATAAAGTGTTACGTTGTTATTTTTCTACAGAATCTAAATTTAAATCTTCGATTGCGCGTATTCTCGTTATATTATGTACTTAAATATTTTTATTGTTTTTATTATACATGCGAGCTTTTTAGTTTTATAAAGGGATGAATACGCGTTTATTATATATATAAATGGAAAATAAAATAATATTCTTTTTTTTTATTGACAAAAGTTCAAAAGTATCGTTTTTTGCTCAGTATCCAAAGATCTGATTGTTATTTTCTTTATCTTTTGTTATCAATTAATTTTGTTTTTACTTGTGTTTGCCCCGAGAACAACACAAATTATTACATTCTTATATATATATATAGAATGAAACTAAAATTTTTAACTTGCTTTCATCCGACTTCTCATATTTTGCTATAATAATAGCAACTCAATGTTCACATAAACTGTAATAAATTGCAAAGATATGCATTTTTTTACATTCAAAGACTTTTAAAGAATTTCAACATTTTCAGAAGTCACTTATAATTTATTGGTTCTTATTCGTACGCAAAATGTTGTTCTATTTTTTCTCGTATAAATTTTGTAGTCACTTTTGTAAATTATTAATATTAAACGTTATAATTTATAAGCACGTTAGTGAACATGTTATAAAGCGTATTATCAGCTAGTAAATAAAGTGGAAATACAGC
>JABFPK010002572.1:0-10010 GCA_022817445.1 Habroteleia sp. ZL-2020
GCTTAGAGCCTTAACAATCCATGACATCTGGCAGTTTGGTGTAGTTTTATTCGTATGTTTAACTGGTTGCGTGCCATGGCAAAAGGCTGCTGCAGACGACCCGAGATACACCAGGTACCATACGTGGCACCTGGCTACTTTAAGGATTACCAAAAAACCAAAACTATTCCATCTTATTAGTTCGCGTGCGCAAAGGTAAACTTGAATTATTTGAAATTGTTTTATTTAGGTGTATAAATATAATATCGTGATATATTTCGTCAATTTCTGAACATGTAATAGATGCTTTATATTCTCAACGCATTTTTATATTAATATTTTTGTTTAATTACAATGGTACTAAAGTTATTATTTAAATTATAAAATAATTATATTATAATAATAATTTTATATTATAAAATAATATAAAATAAATAAGTGATCATGGAATATCAAAATTATTGCAGAATGTTCAAAAGACTGTTAGATCCGAAACCAGAGAAGCGATGTCCCAGTGTTCTAGAGATAAACAAATTTGTCGAAGATAGATGGTTAGCAAAGGTTGGCACCGAGAAAGCAGTGAGTGGTAAGTTTGATATCGGAAATTCGTTTGCCCTATCTCTGACGATAGCTTTTCCAATTTGAGGTGGCGCAGACGAAAGGGATGAATTGTGTCCTTCAATGTACAGTTTCCACAGCTCACTGGAAGAGAAGAACCAACTACTCTACACCTTGACCACCTATGGCATTGAAACCACAGTAGACCGAACTAAGAAAAAGGATCGTATCCGCGAATGGATCCAATCTAGTTCAATTGTGGAAGAAGAGGAAGAAATTAGCAGCGAATTTGACTTCGATGTGTTCGATGGTGTGGAGAACGAGAACATGAAAGGGCGACATTTTCCAGAAATGAGGCCGGGTAATGAGGTCAAAGAGCAAAAGTTCAACGCTGTCAAACAGGTTGAGAGGAAGAATCCTTTTATTCCCAAGGTTTGCAGGATTAGTACTGCTGTTATAAACACAATTTTTCTTAGTTTTAATTGTTATTTTGATTTCATATGTGAAGGTTGCGGAGGAGAGAGAAAGAATGGCAAAATTGGCTAGTTTTCCCGCTGGTGATCCATCTTTGGGAGTTGAAATAAACGGCGTAACTGCAAAAAATGAAGTCAACTTTTCCAGTAATCAGGTGAATGTTATTATAATGTTATATTAGAAATTAAAAATAAGGAACAATTACGTTATTGGATGTAATGTGACATTATGTGTTTATAAGTATCTTTATTTTTATTCAAGGCGAATATGAATAATAATCAAGAAAGAAATGGAATGTATTCAAGAAATGGAGAATATAACAATCAAAGCGTTAGGTAAACATTAGTTTAATTTATAATTTCAACTATATATGTCTGCTATATATGGTTGATTTAATGAATAACAGTATAATTTAGAAAATTATTAAAAAAAATATTTTTAGAAGTATTAAATTGTGTAACGGTGTCATAATCGTTTCAGTTCTTCTCAAAGGAATGGTTCAACGTCGAGCGAATTGTCAAACAGTCTGGAGAGTCCGGTACAAGAAGGAATTGGTAGTCCCATGCCTCCTGCCAGAAAGCATAGGTCTGGGAATGGAATGTCGGCACCAGTTTCCTGTCTTGATGGCATTCGCGTGGAATCTCTTCCCGCTCAACGCGCCCCACCCGTAAACAATCGCATTGATAATGAAATTAATAAACTTTCAACATTACCAATTGCAATTTCTGCCACTTCGCAACTTGCACTGCAGAGTTTTAGCGCTATTAACACAGTAAACAAAGTGGTAAATTCGTTAAATGGAATCAATCTAAGTACTTTGTTATTTGTTTTAATATTATGAGATTCTTAATTTTAAATATCTTTTATTTGAAGATGTCAACGGAACCAAAATCTCCGAAACCACGTCGGCAAAAACCTATAGAATATTCTCCAACCAAAGATATTTATGAACAATATGTGAATCGTAAAACTGAGGTTAAAAGAAGAGGATCTAATAGCGGGAGCGGGAGCAGATCGGTCAGCAACTGACAAACGCAAATATTATAATTATATTTATGATTAAATGGAATTTTATAAGTCCAGGTTTATAACAGATTTAAAAGAATAAATAATTCTTTTTCTGAAAATCAAATTTTATATTATTAAGAATCTTCATAACAGTTTATTATTATTTATTTACAGATCGTATGTCTTGCGAAATCTACAATCTTCTTAAAATATTTTTTTCTACTTAAAAATATACTATTGGCAATCGAAGACAGGATTTTTTAGGAATCATTTAGGGATATAATATTATTTACAGAATAAAGCTTGGTTAAAGAACCTACAAACACTTTTTTGAGCATATCACAGATTCATATTATTATAACCATATTAACACGTGATACGCGTATAATTTACTAAACGATCAATTTAAAATTGAGCAATTGTCTAGAAAATGGTGCTGTTTTAATTGTTGGTATCACTGTACCAACCACTAATAATTTAAAACTTATTAAAATTTCATAAGCATTTTTATATGTTCTAAAGTGATTAATAATATTTTTAAATCTATGAAAAACATAAATTCTAAACAAATAAGCCTATAAATATCAATTTATTTAAATTGTATGGTAATTATAATATAAGAATTATAATTGCAACTAAATTCATACCATAAAGTTTCAACATGCTGTATAAATTCAATTTAATTTTAATTTAATTAATATTAAATTAAAATTTAACAAAATATCACGTGTTAATAGGATATCATTATATAATTATAATCAACTAACATACATTTTTGAGCACTTTTTATATTTTTAAATATCTAGTAGGTTCAAAATAATAGCTCTATTTAACTATTTAGTGAGGAGGACGAGGAGGGCAAGACACGTCTATAGCTCCTAAATTGTTCCGTTGGCACCGGATAGTTCCTTGACTTGGAACCGAGAAATTTCAGGTACTTTCTATCAAGGCTCGTGCCATCCCGACGTACGAATTTCTTTAGAGACCCAAAACCGGATTCCGATGAAGAAGAGCCGGATTTTTCTGCTGAAGGAGGAGAACTTTTTAATTTTTGATTCGAAGTTTTTGCCTCTGAATCACTTTCGTCAGTCTCACTGTATAATTCGCTGGTGCCTTGACTGGCTTCAATACCCAAAGTTGCTTTGTTTACAGCATCGAGCCAATTACTTAACAAATCTTCACTATCGGCCGCAAAGTAAAATACAGTTCCAGTGTGATATACTTTGAATGCATATTTTCGTGATTTTATTTCTGTTGCTTGAGAAACTGTGTAACCCGTTAGGCAAATTAGGCAATCGGCTTTTGGACTATCTTGCGCTTCAAATCTAAAACAATATACAATATAAATAAAGTATTGCTTCAATAACAATATAAAATGTTCTGGTATTAATTATTTTAAAGATAAATTTGTGATAAATTAATTAGTTTGCAGAGAAAAAAATTAATGTATGTATTATTACCTGTATAAGAAAGCATATTTCAGGACATACCAAGCCTTGGCCCATGTTCCGCCCGCACCTTTCCCTCGATAAGTTAACCACCCTTCCATATCAACAGGACTCAAATCCTTTATAGATACATTTCTTCTCTCTATAATGAAATTATTCAAAATAAATTGTAAGATCTGTATAATGACTATTTAATTATGACTTCTACTCCTTTCTTGAAAAACGAGTCATGAAACAGTACATTATACTCTTTTTCTTAGGTTTTAGTATTAATTTATGTATTTTATAACTGCTTTTAAATAATAATTGTTTTAAGTACTATTTTAATAATTTAATAATATGTGAAAAGTTTTATAATATTTAGTTTCTAATTAAGGTAAGAACAAATATGAAAAGTCATTAATTATATTAGGGATAACTTTATTGGATTTTAAGATTAAATTTATTTTATTTCGTAATAATTCCATTTTTTTCGTAATGACCATGGTGGCTGGAGATTTTAATTTGATAACAATTAAATTAAAGAAATAGAACTTGTATATTATTTATAAAAAACATACTTCCAAGCAAAGTGTTTTTCTTCCTTATACTTCGCGGATTTTTTCCAGAATAAGAAGTTGAACTTCCGTGCAAAGCTATATTTCTGGCCATTGTTATAGCTCGGTTTACAGTTTTCATTTCATTACTTTTTTCCTTTTCATCCGTTTTTGTTTTACAGGTGAATTCTGAAGGTCTCTGCGGTGTTACGGGACTTGGCAACATAGATTCTGTATTAAATCTATCAATCTGTAATATTTAAATGTATAAATATAAATATGCTTAATATACTATAGAATATAAGTGAATTTCATTAATCAAGATTATAATTTCAAGAATTATTAAAAAGAAATGTTTAGTTATCGCCGCTATAAATTGGATACAACAATTATTTTTTTACTTATATTAGTAGCCAAAGATTTAAATATCATATAACTTTATCAATTTAAATAGTATGAAATTTGTATTAGTATGAATAATCATTATTATTAATTTATATCATTATAAAAATATTTCAACGACTTTTTAGTCTTAATTATTTTATTCATTCGTCTCTTATATCTCTTATTTTTATTTTCAGTTTATGTTAGTCACCTTATAGGAATGCCCCATATGTTTTTGACCTTCATCCATTGATTTATATTGCTCAAGAAGCGTCCTTTGGACCACCTTTGGTTTAGAATTTCGCGGCTCACTCGAACTTTCTGCCGCAAAATTCCGTTCTGGTTTTCTATTCCACATATGTCTCTCTATTAATATTCCGTTACTGGCACTGCTACTGGTACTGCTATTGCTGATATTACTATGACTGTTATTCAACTTCCTAGGTAAAAATTTAGGGGGTGATTTGTCATCATCATCCGAGGAACTAACAATGCTTTTTGAAAAATATTTTCTCTTTGGTGGTTCTGGGGGAGTCAATCTCAACCTCTTCTCTGCATCTTGATTCTGAGAAAATATATATCTCGGGCTTAATGACTCTCTGCCTCCATCTCCCCCAAACGATGTCATAGTCTTTCTCGAAGACCTCTCAAATGTTTGTAAGATTTTATTATAATTCTCCGAAATATCATCACTGGTATCGTTTCTCTTAATTGTAACTATCTCAACTTCAGGAAATACTTTGTCACATTTTTTAAATATAGAAGGCAACCCTCGAGAAGTTGTATCTTCTACACTTTCCGTTTGTTCTAGATAATTTTGTAGCCTTTCCGAATGCTTTGGAAATCTATCTATTTGATTTGCTTCCAAATACTGAGACTTGAATGGAGATGTCGGTGTCATCGATAAATTTTGTAACGTACTTTGTACTCGCTCAATATTGTTTTGCAATTTGTCCGTTGAAATTTTTAATTTTTCTATGATATATTGAGATTTATCTGGCGTTTTTGGCGGTTCATTAATTACATTTTCTTGTGCATTGTTTTGAAATTTTTCAATCATTTTATGCACTGGCTTTTCTGGCGTTTTCGGCGGAAAGTTTTCTATATATTTACTATGAAATAACTCTATGTTTTCTACTGGCTTCAATTTACTTTCACTGGCAGGCACCACTTTCGAGCTTCCATCTGATTCTAATTTGGTTGACATTTCACTCTTTTCAGATACTTTCTTTAATTTATCCTCGTCGTTTTCGAGCTCGTTAAATTGCACTTTTCGCTTCTCATACGTGGTTGACGATGTCTTTTTCATTCTCGGTTCATAACCGTTATAGGTCTGCGGTCTGATTCCAACTTGAGGTGCTTCGTCCAAGCCTTGTGCACAAGATACAGCTTTGTCGAAAGGCATGCGAAAGGTAATTTTATGTTCTTTTTTAAGTTCGAGCCAAAACTGTTCGATTTCTGAAAAGTTTAAAACCATTTTAATCACTTGGTATCACCAACTTTAATTTAATCAAAAGTTTACAGGAAATGAAAATAATGTTAAAGTAAAGAACATTTATAACACTAACCAACACCGTACTTAGCGGTAGGACTAGCGCCAGTAATCGTAGCTCTTCGTTGGATCATGTTTCTTGGTTTCGATGGATATAACCTGTCCGTAATTATTGGCTCGCTTTCACTATCCTCGGAATCACTACTATCGGTAGTCATCACAGGAATATCTGCATGGTTTATAGTACTTACTGGTTCTGGACTCGGTTCGCGAACTTGATGTCTAGAAACGTGGTTGCTAAATTGAATAAATCAAAACGAAATGCAAACAAAAGGAAATCATTGAAATAAAATGAAATAATAATTAAATAAATAAATGAACTAAAAAATGAAAAAGAAATGATTCATTAGTATTGACTGTAAATAATTGTTATTGTAATTAATAAATGCATTTGTGTTTGAAAAATACCTTGGTCTTGGCATAACAAAGTCTGGAATAGACAAAAGCTCAGGTCGCGGGGATGGCAAATTGTGATGCCATCTGGAGTACGAGATTTTTTTGTTACTGGGTATACGGTACGGCTTGATATAAATTTGACCATATACTTTTGTATGTCTGGGCCGTCTTTTCAGTGTTAAAATAATCTCATCCGGGTTCTCCCGAAATAAATCTAAAACATTCTTTCTATCCCAACCGACCACAGTTTGATAATTGACTTGAACTATTTCGTCTCCATCTTCCATTTTACCACATTGATGTGCTGGCGATCCAAATTTAATTTCAGTTATTTGGTGAGCGTGAAACGAAGGATGTATATAAAACCCCTGAAAATGTTAATTAAATAATTTAATTTATATAATTATTACTATAAATGTAAGTAACGAATTATTTCAATAAATTTACTAGATCATCTCCTGGCTTTTTTAGTGTTGCCAAATCCAAAGTAGCTGGCTGTAATATCATAGGATCCATAGCTTCTTTTATGATATAATCCGCCAGTTCCACAAGTTCTTTGCATGCAGTTTGTATTTTCTCGATTAACTTTTCTACAAATCTGTCTCTCTGAGCACATGTAGCCATTTCTAGAGATAATTTTAATAACTTATTTTTCTTTTCATTGTAATCTAATAGGCCATTAAATGGCGGTTTATCCATCCATAAAACCAACGGTTTGACGGAAGTTATCGTTGACGCCACATCACATAATGTTTGAGTAGTTATTAAGGTGTCGGTACTAGAATATCTTGCAAGTTCGTTACATAAACTATGTGCTTTGCAAGATAATTTGAGGGCATGTGATTGCAAATTTTCACGGTCGAGTTCATAATGAAAATTGCGGAGCTGGTCGACGGCAGCTAATATAATCTCTTGATGGCCAATTTTAATTACACCTAAAGTTTCTAAATCTTCAGGACGGAAATTGAGTAGTTGTTGACCGCTAACTTTGTAGGCAGCAAAAATATGTATATAAGGTTGAATACAATTGTCCAAACCTACAAATATAAATATTAATAATTATATAACATGAAACGAGTATGTAAATATGTAAATAAAACGAGAAATATGATAAAGAAACAAGAATATAATATTTGTTATATTGTAATGACCGTAAATTTAGATCCATGACCACTTTAATTAACTCCTGTGTATAATATGTAAAAGTTTTAGAATCAATTTAGACTATTAAAGCAGTATAAAATTAACGATACTTATAATTACTTATAATAATACTTATACTTATAATAATAATTATTTATAATTAATCAAACCATTATTATCTTACAAAACAAACATTTAAAAATATGTAAGTATATACTTCTTTAATAATAAGTAATATATATTTTTTAAATATAACATGTTATTTATTTAATAACATAATAGTCTATATTTTGTATTTTATTCAGGTATTAGAGGATCAATCATATTTATTCATTCAGCAATTTATTAGGTAACACAAAATCCAATTACATAATTATTTATCATGGAGCAATTTATGAAGTCATTGCGTAAAGTGAGTCATAACAATTGTTAATTCTTCAGGCTACCTCTTTTTGTCACTTTATAATACCAGTTTTTAAATTAATTCATATTAATTAATGAATAATTTCCAGTAGCATTATGTTGTATAAAGAACAATTTTAACTGATTTTAAAACATATCTGTGAAGTGTTTGATAAATAAATTACAAATAGTTTGCATATTATAATTTCCCTGTTTAAACAAATTTATTTTTGTGATTTTAATGTTTTCAGTATTTATAATATATTTATTTTGTTAGATAACACATATTTAATTTGTAAATATAATTACACATACAATGAATGGATCAATATAATATAAATTAACTAATAAAAAATAAGGATGAAAGTTATTATGTCTGAATTGTTTATAATGTTCAACTTTGTTGAAATTAACCTAAATATCATATACATGTTAAAAATAAAAATGTATGAAGAATTTTAATAATATATATAATTGTTATTTTGTCTAAAATGATATCAGATATATGAAATGAAATATATTTCTTAATGTAATTTGTATATCAAATATTTAATATGAGTTGTCATGCGTTTAACAATTATGTTCTTATATCATTTTATCTTTCTTGATAACAATAATAAAAACAGTTTTATATATATATTTTTCTAATTAGAAATCATTTTTTATATTGCTGTATTATCGTTTAAATAAGAAATTAATTATCGTTTAATTAATTAGCAAATGTCTAGTGTTTTGATGGTTTTATATTTTTTAACTGGTATTGTATTTCTGAAATATAATTCTCTGACGAAGCTATATGAATGTTATACATTGTAGACGAATTGTTTATACATCTCTAATAAAGACACATTTTTTTAAACATTACAGTAATATTGTAATGTTAGCAATATTGTAATAATATTGTACCAATAACAATACTTTAACCTTACAGAAATATGTATATAAATATTACAGTAATATAATGCCTTATTAGGGATATATAGCTTTTTGTATACCTTATATATATTAGATATTAGAATATTTTAAACAGCAAATATGGTAATATTATATATTACACATACAAGAAAAACCAAAATTTATATATATATTTCGATATTGGTACATTAGAAAGTTTGATCTTGAATTTAAATTCCCAGGCAACCACGATTTCCAATTTGAGCTGAGATGTTATAGTGATGTGACGAGTGAGACACACGTGACTCACAATTTCTGCCTCAATGTGATGAAAATGTGATATTGAAATGTAAACTCACAGTATTATCACAACCATATCACAGTTACCTCACAATATTATCATAGTCATATCGCAGTAACCTTACAATTTTATGGCATTCGTATCACAATAACATCATCGTTTTATCAATCATGTTACAATAAAATTACAATTGCATTAAAACTATAAAACTTTAAAATCACAATTATTTCAATAAATCATTACAAATTTTCACGATTTCAATATTACATTTTCGTCACATTGAGGTGGAAATTGTGAATCGCATGTGAAGTAAAAGTGTTTCACGTGTGTCTCACCCGTAACATCACTATAACATCGTATTTAACTCAAAAGTGGAAATCGTGTTTGCCTGGGTAATTTTCCAGATTACTTTTCATACTAAATATTTCTAATAATTAAAACACTTATTTCAAATTCCACTCCAAAGTTGTTAAAATATCTAATTTTATACATGAATAAGATGTTTGTGAGTAAATATATTAAAATTATATATGTAATTATTAAAAATAAATAAACGTATTTGAAGGTTAGGATATCCTATAAGTAATGAAATTTAATCACTTAAATTATGTACACAACAATTTGAATCAAATTCCACTAACAATAAACAAAATTCTTATTAAAAAAAGTTGTGCGTATCGTTCTGCACAAACCACAAAAAAAAATAAAACGCGCAATAAACAATGGACTTCACCTTTGAGCCACTCGCAAACTTGCTCCGTTTTCCATTCCGCGACATTAACATAAGCCATGACCCATGTCAAATACAATTGTTCACTTTGGCACGACGGGCGATTCTAAAATGATTATCTTCTCGGAGCGTCATATATTTTGACGTGCTTTCGTTCGACTCTACAGATCCCTTTTGCTTTGGACCTTATTTGCCCGTCTCAGCC
>JABFPK010002573.1:0-10010 GCA_022817445.1 Habroteleia sp. ZL-2020
TTGGTGTACAAGTTTCTACTGAAACCACACGATTGACAGAGTAGAAAAACTTAGTCGATGCAAAGAGAAGAAGGAATGTGATACTGTTTTTGGATTAAGAATTTGTTTTTGGCCTCAAGTTGACGAAAAAAAATATTTATGCTATTAATATCGTAATGCTATTTTAATATTGACGGAAAATAAGTAAGATGACCTTCTGGTCAACAAATTTTAAAACGATTTAAAATGGGGAATATCGCTGATAGCACGTAATATTAAATTAATATTAAATTAATATATCTGATATATTCCTAGAATGTTCTATGTTAGATGAAAATTATATTTTAGGAATATTAAATTAATATCCTCGAGATATTATTTTAATATTTTGTTAATATTAATTTGACATTTTAGGGACATTAGTTTAATATTCCAGAAATATTATTTTCATATTAAATACAAAGTAAAAGATTAAACAAATATGTAAAATACAAAAATTTAATTATTTTCAGGGTTTCGAACTGATTTTAATATTGCTTTTAATATTCTAGGAGTTTCGCCAGATTATTTAATATTAAATAATATTATGTGCTGTTAGGAAATAGAACATATGAAATATCTTACAGGTCATAATAAATTATTATTACATTTCTCAGAGAGAACAATAAAGTTGTTTGCTAAAAAATTACCAGTTCACTTGAAAGTTAAACGAAACCTTTTTTAAACAGTTTATAAACAATCATATTGGTTATATTAAACTTTCCACGCAACGAGTAATAAGATATTTTATAATTTATTTATCGAGTTATTAAATGTTAATTATGAAGTATTAATAATACTTCAAATAATTATACCAAATAATTTCATGTGTACCAGAGAAGCACTCGAATATAACAAACTGTTATTGTAAACAAACGTGATATTTGTAACATTATTCAGTAATTTAGATTCTCGGTGTTTAACAAGAAAAATATGTTGTTTTATCGTTCATAGCAGATATGTCGGAAAATATTACGTACTTCATGATAATTGTTTCAAAATATTTATACGAAAAACGAAGCAAAATTTTTTATTCAAAATAAAATAAAATTCATGACCTGCAGTATAAAATTCTGTCGGAATCGCAGCGATGCAGAGATCAATTCTCATCTGGAATAATGTTCAACTAAACAATGCGCGTTGAATTATTTCGTACGTCGAATAATTTGTGCCAAAACCATTCTCTCGTCCGGTCAATATTTGGATGTGTTATCTGGCAATGCATTTTAATTGGTTGTGTATTTCAATGAGTAATCTTTACAATCAAGTACAAAGCTCTGCATATCGTGTGCGCCAGTTGCGAAATTCGAGTCCAATTAAAGTTGTCGTCCAATCAGAGTCGCACACTTACTGTCTTACACCATCCAGAAATCGTAACGCAAATTTTGTAGCAAGTTCCGACAAAGTTTGATGTATTTCAGTTTTCTTTTTCACTGGTGCATAGCTTACATCATATAAATAATAGAACGTTGTTATTCTAGATTAAAATATTGTTTATCGCACTAATTTACAAATTTACTTTATAATAATCGCAATGCCTTTATAATTCTGAAACTTGTAAAAATACGTTTCCATTTGGAAAACAAATTTAATTATTTCAGAAATTTTGAAAGCAAGCTTATTAGTATTGTAAAACTTCACTTAGAAATATGTATTTAATAAATGATTAATGTATTCCATTAATGTTTGAGAAATGCAGTAATAATGCAGAAACTTCATCGGGATATTTTTTAAGGAAACTTTTCAATAGCATGATAAAAAATGCAAGCAAATTACATATCGTTTCTTTAAGACTAAGTTAAATGTCAAGAAGCAGGCAACTTTAAGGAACGAGCCGTGTTTGGAGTAAAACCACCCTTCGAAATCGCAGTTGGGTCATTGTCTTTTATAGAGGGATTTCCTAAAAGCAGTAAAACATTTTGTTGAACGTCTTCTCTTTAGCAAATTTTTGATTCAGCCAAAATTCTTGTGGCATCACGCGAGTCCTTACGAATGTTAAGTACATAGATACGGTCGGTCTTCGTGAATTCACTGGGAACTGTTTGGTTTCATCAGAATCCAATAAATTTGACAGTTACGGGAATGTGCCGGCCATTGTTCAGCTGGAATTTCGTATAAATAGATATCTTAACGATAAATTGTTGAAAAAATTATTAATTCAACTGACAAATTCAAAGCAAAGGACAAATATAATAATAAACAATAGCAAAGGTGAACGTCAAGGTTAAAAGAAATAAAAACATAAATAACAACACCGAAACTAAATGCACATCTCTCTCTCTAAAACGAGTGGGAGGGGAAATAAATTGTTGAAAACAATCGAGTGTGATCGTGTAAAATGACCTAGCCTTTTCTTCGTTACATTTTATATTGTGTCTCTACTAATGCACGAGCGTGCTTAGCTCCAATTTCACACAGCAGCTTCGCTTATCTTGCTTCATCTTGTCTGTCTCGCTTGTTCCTATACGAAAGTCACTGCATAATTTAGCGATTGCTACGACTCTCATAGATTCCACGCCAAGCTGAAGTTATTGCGAATGCAAAGGTAAGGGTGGCACATTGCGCACAATGATCTAGCAACTCCTCAACCCAATTTACCCCGTCATTTACTCAACTGATCCACTTTTCACTCTCGTCTTCTGCAATTTTTTCAATGAATATGAAGATTTTGTTTTCGTAAATAATAACATCGTAGCAATTTGGTACAATTATTGGACGATCTTGTTTTGAATTGATGAAGCTAAAGAAACTAGAACTTTCATATTATGTTTCAGCATTATAAATTGGGCCTATTTTAATTTTTTTCAAATTTTATATATAAAATTTTATAAAAAATAAAATAAAAAAAAATATAAAATTGGGTCTTTTTTAAAAAAATCAGGAATTGAAAAATTACTATATACTATATACTAAATATATATGTAAAAAACAAGCAAAATGTTTCTAAAAGACTTTTCAAAACTGAGCAAATCCTACATAATTTCTAAAGCAACTCTGAAACCACTGAAAGACACTTCAAAGCCAAAACGGAATATACATGTCTATAATGTCAATTAGTATTTCGATTTACTGGTGTTCCATTTAAAGTCATATATATGTACATATAAGCGAGGATTACCCATCTATTTGTTAACAAAATAGTTTTGCTTATAAAATATTTAAAATAATAATACATTTTTAGAACCATGACCAGTAATGTCAATAATATTTTGTATGACAGTAATAATTTTATGCACAATTTTTCATATCAATTTAATGATCAATGATCAAACAATAAATTATATCTTGTTAATTGGACGTTATTTATAATTTCATTGTTTTAAAATTTACCACATATTATTAATTGTTAACAGGATTTGATGTCTTCAGTTTTGGCTATAAAATTCCAGAATTAATTATAAATTTTACTATTGTTGTTGAAACGCATGACCACTTTACGAGTTCTTACTTTCATATTTAAATAAAAATATAGGAGTATATATGTACAATATAACGTTCGCATTTATATGTCCATATATATCCACAGAGTCCGTTCTCTATTGGAATCTCGGAAGCATAATCGAACAATGGGTTGTCGCTAGCTTTGGCTTTCGAAGTAAAATAAAATGAAAGTCATTGTGGTCAACGCTTTGTCCAGAGAAACCTGGTATTACGCTTCAAACGTTGTTCGTCCAAGTACTCAAAGTTGCACGTTAGAGTTTGAATTTCGATGAAGACAAGAGTCCTTTATTAATGTACAAATTCAATAATCAAAGCCCCAGTCCAGGATTGTCCATTCGGTCACCTGCTCGTGACCTACCCATCTCAAATTCTACCGCTAGATTTATGAGACTAGAGAGCACTAATTTAGTTAACTTCACAGGAAGATTGGTACTTGTATAAATATTCGTAGAAAAGAATTTTCGTCCTTTGAGAACTTAAGCTATATTAAATTTACGTGTGTGCACGCTGTTTTAAACAGGAAGGAAAACTTTTCATATGTCTATATTGTATTCCTATAACTACACACGAAAACACTAGAGATAAAGTTGAAATGAATCTACTAAAATTCATTTATGTAAATTCTTATTTAATCTGAGCATTAGGTCAGCTCAGTCACAAATTTGTTCTAATCTTATAATAGGTTAATATAGGTCAAGTCAAACACACATGGGCACATATATCAACCTTCTAGTTGAAATAGAATATAAATAAGTTCAACAACGGAAATCGGACTTGATTAGAGTATTTATATTTTAAAATTCATATCTAAAGAAATACAACAACAATAATTAAACGTGACTTTATGAGAACGGATCCAATCAAATATAATTTGATCCGATCTGATAAGCTACAACCTGGTATATTAAATATGATTTCGTATCTCAGTTCCGATTACATATTTAATCAGATCAAATTCCACGCATCTAAATAAAATTTTACAAACAGATACAATCTCATCCGATTACACTAGTTCGCGGATTACGTGCAGGGATTAAACATTTTAAACAGAACACAGTTCATAAGAGCAGACAGTGAATTTGCTCTTGAAATTGCAAATTGCTTATCATTTCCTAGTAGAAGGCATATGGATTGACCATGGACATAACGTAGAATTGCTTTTCGCTCTTTTCTCTCCCCAAAGCAGACACCTTATTCTACTTCCGGATATTCTCGAGCGGTTTGCGTAAACCCTGAAACTAGCAATCGCTCCCGCAGTTTTGCCGCAAGCTTGGAGCCATAGATAACCCGACGCACAATGGCTAGTAGGCCATCACTTTTTATCTCCGATTCGACAACTCAATCCACTCTACCACGGCGTGCACCATCTTCCCTCGGAATTCGTTTCGAAATAACACCGCGAGCCCGAGAAAAGGGGAAAGGTCGCGCATAACAAAGGAGCGATAACAGTTGGACGGCGGTGAAAAAAGGCCAAAATGGTTCGCGGGAATCCGATAAAGCAACGAGGAATCAGTCGAGGACCATGAAATGTCCGCACGCCCAACTGCTTCGTTTCTCGTTGTTATTTCTTTCCCACCTCACGCTTCAACTATCGCTCACGGCGTTCAACGCCATCAACGTGAGACCTCGGCTAAGTGCCCGTGTCTTGCGCTCAACAACTTTCTGTGGAACGAGATCAGTTTCATAAACCACTTTGACAACTCCCGACGCGGATTTTACCGCGGGACGTGAATTCCGAAAAGTGGCTTACCCAAACTTTTCGGGGATTAAGGCTCGCTTGGTGATTTGGTGACGGATCGATGTGGAAACGAAACGAATTTACAAATGACGGCTTCTTTTAACCCTATCGAAGTTGATCCCGGGATGATTCTTCAAATTTTCAGCGCTTATTTTTTAATTCCTTCAAAGTAATTTATTATAAATTATTGTTAATTGACAACTTATTAGGTACTTCTTGCCTAAAGTCGGGTGTTATTAGGATTTAACTTTGGGAAACTTGGAATTTACCATTTACCCTAAATTTACCGTAAAATTCGTTCGTTCTTTTAACCCTCTTGTTTTGGCTTATAGTTAAATTTCTTACAAACTCGTTTTGCCTCCCAAATTCAGATTCGTATGGTGTGATGAAGTTACTTAAATGCCAAGATACACCGGAAACGGTTTAATGCGATGTCAAATACATGGCCCAGTTTCTTTAGTTGCAAGATTCCAATATCCAATTTATTTGATAATAGGTAATTCAAAGCGATTGAAATTCTGATTTGATGTATAAATACAGAAGCCAATGGAAGCCAAAGTAACAATCTAAGAGAAGACGATTAATATATGTTAAATGTCGTACTTATAAACGCTATGCTTATAAAATACAAAGGTGTCTTTGAATCGAAGCTTTTAACGTTTTAATGCACTTTCTTCTAATTTCCCTTTTCCATCTGCGACTCTTTTTCTCGGGCAAGATAGTACACGTGTTTTATTTATTACGGTCAAACGACGTCTGGGGAAACACTACGGACTCACCCTAATTTGATTCGACACTATATTGCTTGTGTGTGAGTAAGAGTATAGTCGACGCTGCCGAGAAGTAGAAATTGATCGTTGATGGGAGTAGTTTTCTGAATCAGATTTGATTGGACTTAGTTTGGTCAAGCTGTCACCTGTAATCGATTTTGTAGAATAGAATGAAGTGTGTGATCTAAACGACAATTTTCTTGAAGTAGTCGGTACGATTTTATTTGGAATCGGATTATGTAAATCTATTACGGAAATTATTATTCTCATAATAACAGATCTCGATTTTTCAAACTGATTGGAAATGCAAACAAAATTATGACGATTTCAGAAATTATGAAATAAAACATCTGAAACACGTAAGATTTGCATACGTGACTTGAAATTCACAACATAAATAAGAAAGTTCGTTTCGTGTAAATAACGATCTATATCTTTATTTTAATTTGAATTAAAATTAGTACTTATTTTATTGTTCCATTTTTATATATAATTGATAAAACTGAATTTGTCTACCAACAATTGTTTTTAGTTCGCACACACAATCTTTCTCTGTAAAGTTGCGATATTTGGCGAAGTATATTTCACGTAGCAACATTGTGTTTGTAAGACGTTCGGTCCGATTGCAACGTTTAATATGACGAGCAATGATTGAAGATCGTGCACTCGCTTTAATAACACAGGACTAAACCAACTGCGAGGTGGAAAAGTCGCTCTTCGTATGTACCCGATAAACCGCATCTTTATTACGCTCTAAATTAAAAAAGTTCTCGCCAAAATCAGAATCGACCTTAAGCCTGGTTTAATTATCTGCCCAGGGTCGACGGAATTAAATAAACATGACCACAATTCGTTGCGAAGTTCAATAAAATAACTTTTCTTATTTAAATGCCAAACAAGTATTTTATTCATTGTCAATCGCGTGTCGTTCTGCGGAGAACGCGCATTATATATATAATTAAGAAAATTCGCTCGCAACTTCTTCTTCGCGTGCAAACAGATATGGTTTGTCGACATTCAAAAAAGTTCATTAAAAGCGCCGCCTCGTTTGGTAGCCGCTGATCCGGAATACTTTTGTGGATGAAACTTGTAACGAGGCGCGCATGCGCTACCAATTTTCCCGACACAATCATGTCCAATTAGCCGTGAGCTGGGGATTATTAAGAGTTAATCAACAAACACAATGTCGCTGATGGGTTGTCGCGAAACGAGTTACGTAGATAATAATGCTTTGCCAGGTGGAGGGCAGCACTGCAAACACCACTTTCTGTAAAAATTGTAATCAATGCGTCTGGTTCAAGATATCTGTATAAATTAACGCAAAACTTCAGGAACGCTAAATATAAAGAGACATATTTTGGGCATTACAGACCCATGTAAAAATTAACATATATGTGCCATATATTTTCCACAAATGTCCCATATATGTTCCACATATGTCCAATATATGTGCCACATATATTGCCATATATGTGCCATATATATTGCCATATGTGTGTCATATAAGTGCCATATATATTGCCATATATGTGTCATATATGTCCCACATATGTGTCATATATGTGCCTTATATGTGCCATAAATGTGGCCATATATGTGTCACATATGGCCCCTATATACATTTTTACATGGATATATTTTAGAAATAATTTCTGTAAATACATTTTTGTTACAATTTAATTAAGAAGAGAGCACAAATGAGAAAATTTCGTATATCTAAATATTTGTAATTCTTACAAATCTTTGAGATCAGCATTTTATAATAGCAAAATTTCATTTAAAATGTGACAAAATTAATAATGCACGTGGTACACGGTTTTGTATCCACATGCCGTACACATGTCGTTACTTGTAGCACAGACGTGATAATATGTTAGATGTATTCATTTTGATACTTTTTTCCTTTTTACATATTAACAGAATTGAAAAAGGTTTCATATTTTTATCACATATCTACTTTTGTAACCTTTTTTGAGGAAAGTTATACCAAAGTATTTTATCGTCTCTACATTGCGTCAGTGTCACGTTATCATCGATTTTTCCGTATTTCGTGGAAATTATGTGAAATCTCCCTTGATGAAAGTTTGAGGAAGAAAAAAATTGTTTTTATAACTTAAATAATATCTTGGGCCATAAAATATTGTAATAAAATAGTAATCTTGATATCAGAAATATTTTTGTTTTGTTTGTTACTGTCAAAAAAGTTTACTGTACTTAGATAAAGTTTAGATATGCAGAATAAAAAGTATTTACTTTTAAAATGTATAGAAGATATATCGTACAAAAATATTCTACCTTCTATTGAATTTTAAAAATCATTTTAAAAGTTGCATATTAAATGTATACATAAATTGTAATATTTATTTGAGTATAATTTCTACGATTTGTATTTAAAATATCGCCTTTTTCGGTACATATAAGTAATAACGGAGAATAATTTACGAGCATTTTTATGTTTCAAATTTTGTACTTAAAATTCATTATAACTTTATAAATGTTCGGTTTCTCGTAAAATTGTTTGGAATAAAACTTATTTATTTTTAATATTAAATCAGAAATTATAAAAAAAGTTGAATTATTGGATATTAAATATTAGAAAATTATTATAAATATAAATGATTAAAAACGAATTTTGTTAAATAAAAACTACATATTTTATGGCGCTTAATTCCACTAGAGACGAGGAGAGAGATCTGTTAAAACCGAAGTTAAAACCGAAAGATTTCCTCTTTAAAAATAATAATATTTTGTCTCGCCAAAAGTTTAAAATAGCTATCATATAAAATACAGTATCCATTTCTACATTTAAATGAATATTTCGGATTATTACCTTTCTTAAATGAATACATCAACTTGATATTCTACTCGATCAATAATGTTGTAATAAAATGAAAACTTTTGTTGAAATATTTGATTTACTCACTCTATAAGAAGTTCATTATATTTTTAAAGGCAAACAAAAACAACCTTTCAATATATATTTTCTACGCCTTTTTATAAATGTTTAAACAATTATAATAATTAAGAAATATGTTTTCCATTGGTTAATAAAACTAGTCGAGTTATTAAATATTTATTTTGAAATATACGATTTTTCGATTTGTGCATTCAGTATAAAATTCTTGAAATAGTAGACGATAATTCGAACAAAGTATTTTGTAATTTGATGAAATATGCTTAATATTTAATTAAAATTTCCAACTGCAACTATAGAAACCATTTTTGATTCGATTTTGATGAAATCGAGTGTTGCCTTTCTTGCATTGCAAGCTTAATGAATTTCGAAATGAAAAATTACGATTAATTTATATAATTTTTCTTGAACCGACTTAGTGCGAAAAATGATTAAAATTAGATTTTAATGGAGTTTTAAATTGTTGTTTTTCATTTCACACAGTTGGGACATCTCATTTATATTTGTAATGAACTATTCGAATTTTAATTTTGCCAAATTATGCCCGGTACAATTCATTTTTACGAAATTGCTTCAATTAAAACTCCATTTCAGATTCGTGAATTTATATATTAAGAGAAATTATGATATTTCTTTTAATTAAATTGCACACGCGAAAAGAAAACAAGAAAGTGACCGGTTGGCAGCCATACCGAAAGAATGTTAGCCTGGTGTTGAATTCAAAAATGATAATCGCAAATTAGTAACATTCATTTGAATTTGCATTGTGTTAACTTGAAATAGAACAAGCAGTTATTTCATTGTACTATCTCTCCTTTAACGGAACACAATGGAAATTTCTATACGACACTGTCCTTTTCCTACTTTCTCACGTTACTGATATGTAAATGTAATAGAGTTAACTTCAAGCAGTTTATAGTGTAACGCAAACTTCGAACTTTGCTCTGCCATTAAGGGATGCATTGCACAGAGAGTCAATATTAATAAATATATCGACTGGTCATAAAATTATTTCAAAAAAGATTTATTTGAAAATTTGTAGTAAATTTGCAATATAATTTTACGATTACTATTATGACTTACTATTATTATTACCATATATTTACACTACTATTATTGTTAGTAGTTT
>JABFPK010002574.1:0-10010 GCA_022817445.1 Habroteleia sp. ZL-2020
TAGATTTTTACATTTAGAGAAGTTTACTGTTAGGGAATTGTATTATTAGAACAAAATAGTGTTTAGGCATTAGTACAGTGTAGGGATTTTGAATAGTTGGCAAATTTATTTGTAGGTATTTTAAGTATTATGGATTTTTGCAATTATAGACTTTAGGTGGGTTGGCAGTTTTCAATGTAAGGACTTTTATAGCGTCCCATTATTTCAAATTAAATTTTTACATTTTCATAAGAACTATGTTTACAATAACCTTAATCTAATAATTAACGCTAGAACAACCACCTTAAACTCGTAATTCCACGGCTGCTGATTATGCTAAGTCTGGTAACACTGCTAATAAGTTCGTTAAATTGAAATAAAGAAAATTGAAAGAGTCTTAGATTGTAAAAGAAATGGATCTTCGAATTAAAAATAAAGAAAATATCGAGTCCATCGAAAATAAAATAAGACGCACACACACCACAATTGCAAAGACGGTTTGGTGGTTTGTTTTAGATTCATTAATATATATCCTAATACATCATTAAAATAAATGTAACATTTAACCTATATTACTTATATTATTAATTCTAATAATATTAATCTAATTATAATTGTACGTAAATATTATAATATTATTGTTATTTTAAGTAAGGAAAAGTTAATGTATTTTATATTCACACAAGAACATATAATAGCAATTAGTTAAATAAGATTTTTACTCAACATATTTTTCATTATATATAAATTAATTGATCTTTCACTTATAACTTCTAATATTTACCATATATTTGATTTTTCCAGATACATCCAATAAAATTATAATGTAATTAGTATTATATGATCTTGTAATGTAAAAATTGTAAATATTTAAAGCTGTAAATAGTAAAGCTGTGCATCAAATCTTATATTAAAACATAATAAATTAAATTATACTGTAGAACATATTTCTGTTTTGTATAGTTATAATTGTATTATTTTACCTTAACGTGATTTTTCACTAAATAGTTAACCGACTTTGTATATTTTAATAAATAATATATACGTTATATTATATCTATATATTAATTTATATATATATATATATATATATATATATATATATACAATATATGGATGTATAATATATCCGTAATAGAAAATTAATTTCACGATAGTTTTAAGTATGAAAACCAATTTGTCAATAATAAATAAAAGTGTAATATGTAATGAAATGGAATGGAAAATAATGTTTTAGATAAGGTTATATATTAGTACTATTTTTACAAATTTAGAGTATTTTAAGTTTCTGTTGTTAATAAATAAAATCTGTAAAATTGAGATCTCTTGAAAATTTCTAGTTTCTAAGATGTTGCAATTATTCATAAATGCAATTAATACATGTTTAAAATAAATGTTTGAACTACTTAAAACAAATATTTCTTTATTTATTTGATTTCTTCTAGAAACAATATTATGAAGGTAAAGGTTATGGTGTTAAAACGACGAAAAATTTTAATCCGGGTGATTTTATTGCTTGTTACAATGGCGACTTATTAAATTTTAAAGAAGCCCAGGAACGTGAAATTACATACGCTGAGAAAGAAATGACTATCAGCTATATGTTTTATTTTAAACATAATAGTCAGAAGTTTTGGTAAAAAATAATTGTTTATTTATAATGAAAAACATTTTAATATTATTTAATTTGTTAAATAATACCTACCTCAATGATTATAGTCTAAATCTTAAAGTTATTCCATCTAATATAATTTAATTGAATTGGTACTTTTAGTATTGATGCTACAAACTATCCAACTCATATTAGTAGATATATAAATCATTCTTTCAATGATAACATTAAGCCTAAAGTATGTATAGTCGATAATGAGATAAAATTAATATTTCTTGCCAAAAAAAATATTATATCAGATCAAGAAATTGCATACGATTATGGTGACCGTAGGAAGATTATTCAAACAGAATATGCTTCGCTAAATAAGGCTAACCCGAGAGGTGAATAGTAAAATAATTTTATACAAGAAAATAGTTTAGAAAACTAATTAATTCAATTAAAAATTTTAATCAATTTTAATCAGACTAACATTAGAATATACTGTTTATAATAAAATTTGGAATTTTTCAGTAAGCACTGTTACTAAGCCTTGTATAGTAAAATTGAATAAGGATATAGCTGCAAATATAAAGGAACAATCACGTAATATAATATTTTCTTGCAAATTAAATCATTTGTTTAATTCATCACATTATATATTTTGTTACTTGATCAAGCTTGCTGACAATTAATAATTTTACTTATATGTACATTTCATAATAGATTTGAAGTACGTTTATATTATTTATATTATTATTTTTAGTATGTACAAAATCAAGTTCACTGGCTTTATCTGGAGTACAATTTTCTGATACTAACTCACTTAGTTTATTGGAATATCTAGATGCATGCAGCACAAGAATCAATGATAATTTTGAAAATTTTAATAAAACATTTCTAAAAACTTCTGAAAATCTTAGTTGTAAAAACGCTATTAAAAACGTTTTGTGTGATATATCGTTAGAAAAAGTAGAGAGTAAGTATTAATTATATAAAAAATATAGTTAATAATTTTTTTTGCATAATTTTCGACATAATTTTAATTGTTATTTATGTTTCTTTCAGAAAATAGTATACTTGATGACTTTCAAGTTTCTAAATATGCTACTAATATTTTAGGAAAACCATTTTCATTAACTGATTTTGAGGAAGAAGTAAATTCATTGAATAGTTCTCAAAACTGCTCACAGATTATTAATCCAACATCTTTTAAAACAAAATTGGATGTTAATGAATCAGAATATAACGTTTCTAAAAATAAACCAGTTATACTTCAGGACACAGTTTTGGAAAAGTCAATTGATATAAGCAATATTGTCAATTCTAAAATAATTAACTCTGAAATATCATGCACAGATCTAACTAACGTTCCTAGCAATGATAAAACATATGAATCTAGTGAAAACACATGTACAAGCTTAAAATTTGAAGTAATAGGTGAAAACATAAAGTCAAATAATAAAGAAACAAGCGTTACATTTGGAAAATGTAAGAAAAATATGATAGTTCAAAGATCCTCTAAATCTGATCTCAAAAAATATCCATGTCTTTATTGTAATGATTATTTATTGTTGTTTATTGTATGGTTACCAAAATAGTTAGACATCTGCAAGCGGTACATTGTAAAGAATCCAGTGTTCAGGAATTCAGTGCTTTACCTCCCAAAAATAAACAGCGCCAAAATATCATAAGTGCAATTAGAAACAAAGGTATTAGAATGTACAATGTACAATCACAGAATAACGAATTAATCACTGTAAGACGTCAACGTATTAATCAAAATAAAAAATCAACAGATTATATGCATTGTGCTTACTGTGAAGGGAATTATTTAAAATCAAATATTAGGCATCACAAATGCATTGCGAAAATTTCTGCTTCTAAAGGTCTTTCACGTACTGTAGAAGATATAAAATTGGAATGTCGTATGAGCGATAAGGCCTCGAATCTTTTACGGACATTTGTAATTCCTTACATGAGAGAGGACGAATTATAATTAAACGTAATTCACGACGAAGCCATTATTTATTTTGGTAATTGGATGTGTGCTAAGCTTCAACCTTTTCAAATGAAAGTTATGATAAGCGCCAAATTTCGTTTACTAGCACGAGTTCTTATTGAAGCTCGAAAAATAGATCCTACTGTTAGTGACTTTAAATCATTACTTCATACAACAAAATATGCCACATTGGAAAGTGCCATTTTTCAAATTAGTGGTTATGATGAAGTGAGAAAGACATTTGAGCATCCAGCAAATGTAACACATATGGGAACGATAATTCGGCAACTGGGGGAGCAATTACAAATGCAGTATGCAATGCAACAAAATTTAGAACAACACAAACAAGTTGAATTGTTTTTCAATGATTTAATAAAATGTTTTTCGCTAAAATAAACAAAATCATAGAAGAATAAAATGCACGTGCAAAAAGACAAAAACAAGAAGAAGAACTTCCTTCATCAGAGGATATTAAAAAATTAACAAATTATGTTAAAAATATAGCGATTAAGAATTATGAAGTTCTTAAAGATATGTATACGAAAGAAGCTTGAAAGGAATTATTAGGCGCAATGGCTGTATTCATAAGTGTTTAGTCGAAAGAGGACTGGTGAAATACAGCGAATAACATTAGATTATACTAAGAACTTTACACAAACAATGTACAATTATTATAATGACAGTACATGTAAAATGGATCAAGCTCTTATGATTCGAATTATCATTCGTGGAAAAAAAACAGAACTGTTCCTGTAATTATGCCAAATTATGTATTAGAATGGATAAACTCTATTTTAAAATATAGAGTAGAAGCAAATATTCCAGAATCTAATGTATATATATTTGGATTATCAAAAGAAGATGCAAGGAATGAGCAAATTAATGTTTGTAAATTACTCTCTAAATTTGCACATAGTTGCGGGGCAGCAAAACCAGAATTATTGACGGGAACAAAATTGCGAAAACATTTTGCAACAAAATGTCGTGAAAGATAAAAAAAAAAGATATTCATCTTGGTTACTATAGGAAAGAAGCTGCTGATGCTGAATTGAATAATTTTGGACCAGTTCTATTGAATTTACATGGTGGAAAATTAATAAATGCAGAAAAGAAAAATAAAAAAAACATAAAAGTATATAACACTAAAAACGAAACAGATTCAACTGCATCATTCTCAAACTCTGGTAACTTCAAAAAGTATAAAAGATTAATATTGCAAACTGAATCATCGAGCGAGAATGAGCAAAATAACGATGATTGTTCTGGGTCACAACCTAGTAAAGAGAAGCCAAATGATGATTCTATTATGCAATCTTCTCAAAAAAAAACGTACGTAAAAATTATATACTTTATATTTCCGTATATATTCTAAATTATAATATATTCTCTAAAAGTTAATAATCGGTCATTTTGTAGTTTTAATAGCAATGATAAATACTGAGTAATACCGGTACACCTCTTCAAGACCAGGATCGGTATTACGTTCTCGTTATTTTTTCAATTTCATTTCACTTTCGATGAAGTTTCGCTACAGTTTCGTTTCCATCTTCTATCAATTTTGTTTTAATTACGTGATCGGTCTTCAAAGTCACATTATCCAATCATGAAGAAATAACTGTTCCTTATCCAAACAAGTACATTTGAGTGAAGAAATCCAAACGAAATAGAATCGAGATGGAAATGAAATTGAAACAAAATTAAAAAAAGATGAGAACGTAATACCTCTCCAATATAATAAGTATTGCGCTATTTAATAGATGTCGACATTGGCATATTGCAAGGAATTATTTAATCATAGCAAAAATTAATTAACTGTGATCTATTTACTTTCATTAACCACTATTAGTCCGAATTTCAAATGCCCGAAAAAAGATCAAAAGAAGTTAAATCTGAAAAAATATAAACAAAACCATTCGGACTATTTGAATTTGTTTGCGATATTGTCTGAGAAATATTTCCACAAGTTGTGATTACGGAACCAACCTGATAAGTTTACTAGTCACTTTATCAGCTATAATAAGTAGTTGCTGAAGAACCAAATAGTATCCCTTTGGAAGTGAGATCATAAATATAAAAAGTAATATTTTTTGTGACCTCGTTTTTTCTATGCGCACTAGGTTTTTGTTGTCTTAAAAAATGATTTAAAAGAAAAAAGATATCAATTCTTTTTTTTTTTGTTATAAGGAAATTTATTTTATTGCTAAAAGTATATCAAATAAATGTTCTTACAGAGAAAACCGAGTTAATATATCGTAAATTAAAATACATTAATTAAATTTCTATGTCATCTTCCGAATGCATGACTGAAATGCATTATTTTCAGGAAAAACATGGTCCAATGACCAAATTACGAAGATAGAAGAGACTTTCAGTAAATCATTGGCTAGAGGAGGTAATCCTTCTGGAAGCGAGATGCAAGCATTACTTAAAACTGAATTATTTAAAAACCGAACGGAAGTTCAACTCCGATCTTTGATACAATATCGTTTGAAGAAACAAGCTAAAACGATTACAGATGGTTGCTGAAATTTCGTTCTTATTGTCATGAAATTTCTAATTTGTATTGTTAAAAAAATTAAATAACCTTATATTTTAATAACTTAAATTTTACTAATTCGCAAGAAAATATTTATCGTCTCTTGTTATAAAAATATTGTTTACAATTTATTTTTAAATTTATAATAGAATTATAAATTATAATTTTCAGCTGATTAAACTCGAATTATGAAAAGTATTGATATTTTTACGTTATATTTCTTCATTAACTTAATTGATAAAATAATGTGAAAAATTCCTATTTACTTTGTAGTCAGAGCAAAAAATTAAAACATTCTAACATTGTTCTAATGGTTTCTTTTATATTACTTTTGAAAAATAAAATATTATATTAGTACATATAAAATAATACAAATTATTTTCTATCCTTTTCTAGAAAAATTATTTAATGAATTTAATTGGATTAGTTGAATTCATTCCATTTCTTGATTTAATGGTAACAGTGAATATAATGCATGTGCTTTTAATAATCTTTTTAATTTGTATACGTTATTACTAGACAATACTAAAATAAGTCGTCAAGCTATTATATTCGAACCTATCTACAAGCAATAAATTAGTACCTATACGCAAGAATGTTTGTGTACCATTCGAGCGCCAAACTCAAATGAAAATTTTAACCTTTTTATTTATTTTGACATATTTTACATATATTTCATTTGAATTATTTAAAATAAAATCTTATAACGTTATTTAACTTTACATGTGTTATTATAATACATTAATTGTTAGGCAAAACGCTTTGATAATAAAAACCCGGCTTATTTTATTTATAAGTAACAAATCAAAAGACGCTAATGCCGTGGTAATAGACGTTATTCATCCTCTTAAATGCTGTTAAAGACAGTGTCTTCTAAGAAACATGACAACAGTGGCAATGAGTTACCACGAAGTTGTGTGTTTACTCAATACTGGTAGAAGACAAGTCCAGACGACTTCGTGGGAACTCATTACTACTGTAGCCAAGTTTCCCAGGAGACACTGTCTCTAACACCTATTGAATAGACAATTTCAAGAATAGCCTTCCAGGACCCATATTCTTGAATCTTATACGAGGTTAACATTGGTGGACGCGTGACTCATGAGAAGTGCGAAGATTGTTTATCAGGAAATTTTGAGCATATATATAAATTAACAACCTTTTGTATACAGTGTTGCCATTTCTCACGTGTCGCGGTATATGGAAAATAAGCTACAGGTTATTTAGCTTACTCCATTTAACAAGAAAAGTTTGAAGAACATAGAAATTAGAAAAATAATTTACCAATGTTGGAAAAAGATTAGTGTCATTATCTTTATCCTTCGTAGAAATAATTTGGACTCACATATCATCAAATTTTAAATTCGATAATATGGTGCACTTTTCTTTGTCAAAGGTATAGCACAAATAAAATAAAGTCGATCATTTTTACAATGGTGTAAAATTATATATTTGACTACATTCGCAATGATCATTATAAAAATTAATATTTAGACGTATCACTTGATCTATTATTTTATTTATATATCTGCTGGTATTTTTGATATCCTATTCTGAAAACTACTACTGCATATATTATTTTATCTATATATCTCTTAGTATTTTTGAGATCCTGTCCCCAGAATTACCATTCGATCTAATATTTTATTTATACATCTGTTGGTATTTTTGAGATTGTTATCCTTAAATTACTTGAAAAGACAAGTTTTTAAGCAAATAAATATAAAATAATAACAGTCATAGAATTATAATATATAATGACTAGCAAATATATTCTGGAATAAAGAGAAAATTAAAAATATATAAAACAGAAAATTTATTTTTATTGTTTTTTGTTTATTTTAATAAACTCAAGTAAACAAATAAATCAAATTGGAAAGGTGGAAATGTTATTGTAATAAATAAAATCGATTATTAATAAATACAAAGCTTCTGAAACGCTTTCAAAACGCTTTGTAATTAAGTGGATTTCATTAAATAAAGAGAGAAATTGTTAAATACGAATAAACTTAATTTAAAGAGAAACTTCTTTTTATTTGGTGCTTAAACAATAAGAAAAAAGGATCAACATTTTTAAAATTTGGGTACTTTTCTATAAGAAACCGTTTCTGATCAAATTTGAATTTTGGAAAGTCATCGTTTTGAAAAGTTACGCATGTTACTAATAATTTTGTATGCTCGTGAATATCATTATACTGTAGTCAACCCAGACAACCACGATTTCCACTTCGAGTTGAATATATAGTGATATCACGGGTGTGACACATGTGAAACACTTTTATTTCACACGTGACACAATTTCCGCCTCAATGTGATGAAAATCTACTTTTAATATACATTAATAACATTTATACACGTACATCTTCATGAATTCTGTTTTCTACAGACCTTCCGAAGTTAAATGAATTTCCTAATTTCTGTGTTCTTCAAACTAACATTTTTTCTTAGGAGTAATAATATTTAATATCATTTAACATTTAAAGTGTTTATTTAATATTAGAAATAAGATAATTATTGGCAGGATTTGATTTGTTCATAATGGGTTTAATTTAACTTTAATTTAATGATAGTTATGCTATTTGAATCACCTCATACATATATAAATTTAATGCCGAAATATCATAATTCATTCTACGTAACATAACAATATATGTAATTGAATAACAACAAATTAATCGTTTCTAATAGCACGTAAAAATTATAGAATATAAATTCAACAATATAATTTTCTCAAAGCAAATTCAATGCTTCTTCAGGTGATGATTAAAGTCTGCTGTGACGGAGATTGTTTTTGAAATTTTTTTAAAAATATATTTAATTATTTTCTGTAATTGATTCATTCTATTCTTGCTACGTGGGAGAATTTTATAAATAAATAAAATTTAAATTTTATTGAAAATTGTGTCACTGAGGTCAAAATTTTGCATACTAATATAATTTTATATGTTTATAAAATTCTCCCACGTAGCAAGAATAGAATGAATCAATTTGAACTGTTAATTTATTATTTTTTTAATAAAAATAAGGAATACCCTAATTAACGTTTTAAGCATCACCTTTAGGTCCCAACTGAAAAAAATCCATCTCGTGATCCGATTCGGTTTCCGAGTGACTTAAATACCATATAATTTACGATGGACCCCGAAAATAAAATTTTTAGTAGGTCTCCGAAACTACCACGTTTTATGTACAGCCGTTATTATTTATTTTTAGGCAATTTCTTCTTGTATATGATATCTGAGTTGCTTTATACATATATTTCAACAATTATTTTGGAAATATAATTGGGACCCTGAAAACACCGCTTGCACTATATATATATTCATATAACGGTGCTTTTGTGGACAAATGATGCTTTTGAGGACTGGCCTCAAAGCCCCCCGTCATTAAATGGTACTTTTGGGTACACTGGGCTCAAAAACGACATTTAATCACTAATTCAACATTATATATAAAGATTGAATTATATAAAGAGGAAAAGCTATTTTGAGGACCGCAAGCAAAAAAAACTTCAAAACCATAAAAATTGAACAAATTAACGACTTGATTGTATTATATATGGGTAAAACTGGAGAGGCCACTGGATTGAAAAGTAAGGTTATATACGTGTGTTTGGTGCTTTTGAAGCCACTGGGTTCAAATGTACCAGTTAATAATTGCATATGTCCCCAACACCATTATATATTTTTGGAATGCCGAGATAAAGGAGGATCTAGATATGATTTTATTAATCATATAAATTGAGAAATAGTGCCTTATCCACTCATGCAGGTACAATTATTTTGGTATTAGCAATAATATATACTTGCACTCATATTAGTGATATGATACGTCATCAGTGATTTTTAAATTGAAATAAGAATGTTCGGTGCTTTTGAAGCCACTGGGCTCGAATGTACAAG
>JABFPK010002575.1:0-10010 GCA_022817445.1 Habroteleia sp. ZL-2020
GTATTGTATTATATACTGGCCAAATATGCTCGTATACATAATATTTTGATGATAAATTTTTTCATCTAAATATTGTAATATGTTTATTGTTATTATAAACGCTGTAACAAGTTGTGAAATTACTGTAAATTATTATTTAAATTATGATATTTAAAATTAATTTCATATATATTTTCTCGTTAATATTTCTAAAAATATTATTATATATACTTATCATGATTCATTAGTAGTTATTAATGGTAATTTAATATTTTCCTTCCCTATTAGATTACAAATAATAAGTTAAACATTTGAGTTTACTTTATATCTTAACTAAAAATTATATACAAACATTTTTAATAGTCCAGCAGACGAGAAAATTTAAGATATTTTACAAATTTAAAGGTTTTTAAAATATTGTATATGGGATTTGGGAAAACGTATTAGAAATTAGTAGAAATGAATGAATATTATATTAATTTTAGTTTGTATAGAAGTTTTATTATAACGTAAAAATTATGTTAAAAGTTTTAATAAGAAAACACATAATGATTTTATAGAAAATTATGGAATATGTACAGTGATGAATAATCACGGTTTAAATCATTTATTCATCACCGTACTTATTCTATAATTTTCTATAAGATCATAATGTATCTTCTTATTAAAACTTTTTAAAATCATTTTTACTCTACAATTAAATACTCTATAATTATTAAAACTTTTTAAAATTATTTTTACTCTGTAATAAAACTTCTGTACAAACTATATTAATATAATATTCATTCAACTCTATTGATTTCTAATTTGTTTTCCCAAATCCCTTGTACAATATTTTAAAAACCTTCAAATTTGTAAAATTTCTCGTTTGCTGGGAGTTTAACACAATGAATGACACTTTAAATGAATTATATTTTTCAGCGAAGGGGATATACATGCTAAAAGATATTTAGTAACGCAATAACATAAAATTTTACTTCGTTTTAGAATTTTCAATAGAAATTCATTTTACTCTTCATTAACAAATGTTTCTTTCTTACTGAAATATTGATTACAATTCGTTATTTTTTTATTATTTCGTTTAATCTAATATTTTCATGAAAAAATAAACAATTTTTCCAAATAAACTTTCAATTATTTAATTTCATTTTGTTTTCGTTGTTTTATAAGTTGCATCATATCATAAAATTTTACTATTATATACAATTATACTATCAAAGTGTCACTATTGTTACAATGCAGAACTAACCAAGAAGTGAAAATAAAAATTAAACAAATTAAAAATTACAATTAATCATAATTTCTCTTTTAGAAAGTGTACCCGTTTGCTTTTATCACGTGAAGAATAACATTTTTGCAATGCTACAACTTGTATTCCTAAAACGTATAAAAGTTAGACTATATGGAGGATCGCAAATAAAAGTTATGTGCCACGATTCATAGGAAATTCAGACAGTGAAAGAAGACTCTTATTTGGTGCTGTAAAATCTTGGAACGTATAGTAGTACTTCATGAGTTAGTAGCTAGTGTTACCATGATTGAACCGGTAAAAAATGTCCAATTCGACAAATCCTAATTAGCTGCAGCAATTTATAGAAAGAGGATACTGCAAATATTTTGCTAAGATTTCTCCCGCTGTAAATCTGCTAATCGAAAACTCGCAACAGTGCAAATAAATCTCAAAAGACGCCATGAAAATTTACAACGAAGATCACAAAATTTGATCGTCAAATTCAAGACTCGGCACTTAATCCCAAGAGAATTCAAAGCTCTTCGGAACATAAATACTACGTTCAACTTTAGTACCATACATTTGAACTTTTATTGAATCTCAAACAAATGTTCATAAAGCGCGAATGTGTTTTTTATTGTAGTCCATTACTCACTAATGATAAGCATTATGCTCATACAATTTCAGGCGATGTGAAGTTCTCCGTATTTGACAGTGCATTACTCGCGAGGAACTTTATTACAAAGGAGGAAGTTGGATCAAAAATTTGGCATAAGCAACGTGGTTCAAATCCAGATGGAAAGCATATATTTATATAGGTTTGTGGTTACGTTATGTCTGCATAATTTAAAACCCTACATTATTGTATAACCACACTAGTAGTTTACAAGTTAGTACTGAAAGCAAAAATATATCTTTGGAGCAATGGCGAAAATTTATTTCAATATCATACGAGCTTTTTTGTTTTTAGTTGTGCCATTTTTGAGTGGGTCAAAATAAAAAATGCATCAAACAAAGGATGAAACAAGCGAGGATATACTACCCGAAGTAGCTGCACATGTCCTAAACAACAACGAATATTGATGAACAATCTTGGCACTTAACGAGTTTCAAGTCGAATCAAATAACTAGTGGAAATTAACCCAACGTGGAATATGGTTTCTTGAAAACTTAATCATACGATCGCTGCTGAAATCAACCACTAGTTTTTTCAAAGATGAACCTATAAGTTGCAAATGGGAAAATAATTGATTTTGAGTACGGGCCCCTTCTGTTCTTATTTCGATGCGTAGCTGTAATGCCAATAAACTATGAAATTGTTAATAAATATTATCTGCAATCATTAATCTAGAATAACTAGAGCTTCTTGGAAAATAGTAGTGGACATTTATAGCCTCTTCGAAACAACCAATATATACCTATTAAACAGACAGGATTTATTGGCGAAAACCTCGGAAGACCTTTTATAACTGTGTACTGGGTGTCCTATTTAATCTCATAAATCAAAATAACTTGAGAAAAACACTTTGGGTTGTACAGATTTTGATGATTGCAAGATTTTGACGTTGACTAATAGTGCTTGGAGACATTTTAAATGAAAAATTTCCAACTTTTTTTGTAATTTGTTATTTCACATTGCAAAGCAAACAATTTTTAATCCAAACAATTTTGAGAAAGCTGTAATTTCAAAAATTATAAGCATTTTTAAATGGAAAATTAACCCTTAGAATATGCGTGTGAAGTTCCAAACGTTTTTTTTCAACGAATTTTTTTTAATTGTTACATTTTATTTAATTCAATATATTTGATAAGAATATATATTTAAATTTCATATTTTTTATAATACTAGAATACATTCTTTAGATATATTTCATTATATTACATATGATTAACTTAAATTAATTGATCAATTAGATAATTGTTGAGCAAAAAACGTTTGGAACTTTATACACATTGAAATTCTCATAATTTTTAAAATTATTACTACAATAAGGAGTGGGAATGAGGAGTTAACTTTAGTGTCATTGCATATCTTCTTTAAAAATATTGAACACGTATTTTTTATCCCAAGTGTTTTTCTCGAGTTATTCAAACTTTTCAGGTCAAATCAAAGGACACCCAGTATATGATATTGGTAAGCAAAGTCTTTACTGTTCATTATATATGTCCATTTACATCCGACGTCCTAGAAAGTATTCGGACCGTTCAAGGGAAATGCTTTACCTGCAAATTAATCAAAGAATTTGTGCATCTCTTTGGAATTCTTTTTATGAGTCTTAGCTGTTACGCCTAAGGAAAGGCGTCTTGAAATGTCTATTTGAGCTTTTATCATACATTTGCTTTAGAACAACGATTACACCTAAGGATAAATCTTTAATTTGTAGTTCTAGTACTCGTGGTGGAGAAAGCAGTATCTATGACCGAAAGTCGCAGATATTAAGTGTACTAAATGTTAGTTGGTACTATCCCAAATGATACTGAAGATAAATCTCCGCGATATACAATTTTGCGGGTGATTATGAAATCGAACTATACAGAGATTGGCACGAATAGTTGCAAAGCTATTTCAGAGAGCTCTATAAATTCTCAAAGTAACTTACTGCATTATACAAAACGAAATTGAAAAAACGAATATCAACTAGAGACGAAGAAGCTTATTTCGATCGTAAAACTGATACATGTATGCAACCACTTACTTGTGGCAACAATAAAACAATCAAAATTTATCAAAATTTATCAATACATCAATCCAAATGCTCGAAGCAAAAAAAAAATCATAAGGATATGTTAATAAATATGATACATGATAATAATCATATAAATAAATTAATAGCAAAACCAGAACAAGCATGAGTTAACTAAAAAATATTATTTGAAACCACAAATTTAAGTAAATTATAACTTTTTACTATGGTTACGTTTTAGGAGAATTGCTTGCAGGAGACTATTTGACATGAAATGTTCAAAATCACCAATTCTACACATTTTGCACTTATTTTATTTATGAAAAACTATTGAAATTTCAACCTTTATTTGATGACTTGTAAGTTAAGTATGTTGTCAAATGTAATAAATAAATATTCTACTGGTTACGGCTATTGCTTTCAGCATATCTGCTAGCGAATTCAGTTCATAATATTCAATACAAAAATTTCTCGGTCGCCACGAGCTGATCTTAAAACTCGAGGGACAGGTGCAGAGTACCAGTATGTAGTTCAATAGTTCTGTAAAAGAAATTGTACTGTTCTAAAAATGTTACTATTTTTCTCTTCCCTTTAGCACACATGCTGGCACAACTTGTATTACTAAATAAAGGGAAGTTATCTGTCGACGTCCGAAATAAGCATAAATAATTTAGTAGCTGGAAATTTGATTCAAAATTCTGAAATCCCTGAAATTTATTATTGAGGTGTTATTAATTGAGTAATCAACTTATTGGTTAATATAAAATTCAGTCTAAAGTAATGTATCTACAAAAGCATGAATTAGCAAAGTATACATACACATATTTGTAGGATTAGATTATTATTATCAATTATTTGTAATATAATACATTTATGTCGTATTAGGTGTTATACATTTGGTTACTTTGTAACGTTGTATACATTTCAATTATACTTTCCCATTACTAATAATACATAATTACAATTGACAATAATTCTATTTACTTGCATTATACGATTAATATATAGATAATGCATAGCTGATTTGCTGGCAATATGTAATTAATATTCTGGTCAGTCTGTGGTTACAAGTCTAAACGCTGTAACTCATATAAAAAAGGAATTTTTAAATTGGTTTTAAAAATATTGTAAACATTAATACAATTTGTTGAAAAAGAATATTTTGGAAGAATGAATTTCTGCAATTCAAAAACTGAAATTAATTCAATTTAAATTACTTCCGCAAAGTTATTTATTTCATACCAACGCACCCGGATGCAAAAATTTGTTAAATTTTGAAAGCTTTGGAATGCGCGCTAAACTCTATCTTTGAAACATTGATAAGTTTAGTGTTCGTGACAATATCCTGGCTAACGTGTATAATAAATTTATTTTATCTCTGCACCGGGACGATGCTATCAAATAAAAGTTAAAAATAGATAACACCCATTATTATCTATTTTTACCAAAATAATCGCATGGCGATAAATCTCAGTTTTCAGTATCTCTCTTAAGATATTTATTGAAAGTAAATGAAAGAGCATAGATACCCCGAGACGGTGTTGATATCAGCAGACAAACACCGACCAGTTTAATTTATAGTTTCATATCATTAATTATTTTTATTCGCATCGAGACCGAATTCTCTCTTCCTCTTAGGCTTTAATTAAGACATTCGTTACCTTCGCCATTATTACTTGACAATTTTATCTTCCTGAAATCTTGCTAGAATCCCAACGCGTTTCTGGACCAGACCGCATTTTACCACTTCTAGTTGCATTGTAATTTCCTGGACAAATTTGAACAAAGTGCCTCCAGCGATAAATAACCCTAGACGTGGGGAACCAGAATGGTTTTTCAAGCGGCTCATATTATTTATTGTTATTTTGTGCGACATTTTTATTGTTCCATTGTAGGAGTATGCAAATGGAAAAACAAAGGACGAATTACTGTGCGCAGGGAGCAAACAAATCCATCAAGTCCCAGATAAAGCCGAAACATTTGCGCCAATATGCCATGCTTAAAAATAATAATTGCACGTGGGGATCGATATCTCCAGACAAACATCGGGCACGAAGCAATTGAAAGAAGAGCAAATTTGCCGAAGACTTTTTCTCGCTCCAAACCATTCCAGGTTATTAATTCAATCATCACTTCGATCCCAGTTACAAGCTGGTGCACCTCGAAATAAATGACTATAATTTCATGGCTGTAAAAGTGGGCTATACGCGATCGATACCGCGACGGACATTTTTATGTATTCTTTGATCAACGCCTCGCGTGATAAACTGACGCAAATTATTCATTCACTCTTTTCGAGATGGATTCACTGTTATTACACGTACTTTGCGCGAGCTCATCCATGACGTACATCCAACACTCGTTTACAGTTAATACAAGGCGTAGAGCGAGGTTGGGAGTGGGTTAAAGCGGATGTAACGGAGATTATGGTCGCGACAGAGCGACTGATTTGAGGAGGTTAAAGTCGAACCGACTGCAGGATTCGTCTCAACTGGTTTCGCCGGTGTTTTTGCTCTCGTCCTGCGATTGTTTGCAGGACGACCCCTTACGGTCGAATCTTGCTTTCAATTTAATTCCCTCGGGTCTCTTGCGTTGCTTTGCAGTTTTTTCGAGTCGACGAGTTGGCAAACAACGCTGTTTCGATTTTGTTGATGCACGGTTATAATTAGAATAAAATTAGTTTGTACAAGTTCGAGGTAAGTTTGTAACAACATTGTGCAGGCATTTCATGACGCGTACCCAGATCGCTGTTTTAATTATTTCGTACAGTGGGTAAGATTTTGTCTTTCACAAGTTACGTGAAGTAATTCGATGAACTTGATTGTGACTGGTATTGGCAGAGATTGGGGGGCAGTTTTACAGTTTGCATGATTTAAAGTGAAGTGAAAAATTAGGAGGTTTAGTCGAGAAATTTGCAAGGATTTGAAACCATAATCAGCTTAGGAGATGCTGAATCCCATATGGAAGCGATGCATAATCACTTTTTGCCGTAAATTCGAGCAAGTTGTCCCTGGAAGGTCACTGATTTGCAGGTAAAAGGTGCGATGGAGTAAATATAAATATAATTCTAGTGAACTTCTTCCAATAGTGTGTACTTCAGTTTATACCTTCATCCCATTTGTATGAAACCGATCGATATTATTTTTCTGCGTGCCGCATGCCGATTTTAAAGTAACTGGATTGAGATGTAAGCAACGCGTGGTCCTATTTGGAAATAACTATATTTAGTTTAGTAACAAGAACGCAATCAGAATAACGCAGAGTGCGTTTTCGACCTAGGCTTCGATGGCGGTCATAATCACATTGCCGTCTCAAGTGACGTGTCCTTAATCTTGTATCTGCGACTAATTGTCGTTAGAAAAAATAGAGTGAACACGTCCGGTGTCCCCAACGGGATCCCATCTGATTTATGCTAGACAGATTTATATCCAACACGTAAACTAAGACCCCGCAGGGAACGCATCGGGTTCTCCTTTAATCCATATTAATTGCACTTTTAACGCAATCTCGTGTGCCTTTCCGTAGCTCTTTTTCTTTGTTCCAGTTTTATGATTGTTAATGTGTGAAAAACCAAATGTGTGAATCGACAAAATGGTCGGATTTTTAGGAAAAAAACTGCGGGACAAAAGCGGAGACAAAATGAACCGACGGGCCATGTCCAACGAGAGGATTAAGATGTTTTTCGCGGTACTTGTCTACAATTCAATTGCTCATTCGTTTGTTTGTTTTGTATCAACACGTACGACACAAGACATTGTGTGTGCGTGTGCATGTGTGTCATGTCAATGTCATCGATCGTTAATTAGACGTTCAATTTGGACAGCGATGACGGTGCGGAGACGGTCAAAGTAGACGATGAATATAAACGAAACAATAGTCGTACTAATAATCGCGCTACACCAAACTATTAGTCATTACGTTTGCAATTGAACTTGCCTGGACCTTAATTGACTTACTAAACAAACGAGTCAACCCCGGCATGAGTAGATTACTTTTTGTCTAATTAGCTTTGGTTTTAGTTAATTAGTTGTCAAAGTTTGTATCAGTTCGGTCCAGATGTCGCTACAATAGAAGCCCGGTCGAGCGTACAATTAAATTTTATTTGGCGTGAGTTTGGCGAATTAATGATTGGAGTCAATCTTGAATATTAAAATCAAACTATTAAAGCACGAGACTGCGGGTCCCAACGTTAAACCCACTTCGGAAAAATTTGTCTTAAGTATAGAGAACCTACTAAATATACGTGACCTAATTAGACAAGACCTAACTTTAGAAGACTTAATTAGATAACTATAGAAGTTTTAACTGTAGAATTAATTAGAAATGACCTGTCTAAAGAAGAATCCAACTAAAAAGTACCTGACCAAATTCGCGCGGTCGTTTGCGAACTTTCATTATGTTTGCTTACTTTGTACGTCCAATTTTTTTTTGCAAACTGATCTTTAACCACTCGTTGACAAATTTCGAAATTTGTTTGCAAATTAAACGAAGCCACTTTGTTCGCGCGTTTTTGTTCAAATACGAGCCTCTGTCCATCGGTGGCACAGCGGTCACATTTTCGCGATAAAAACATTACGCACCGTCTGTTGGCGAAAACAAGTGTGCAATTTGCAAAATTGCCGCACATGCGGCGCTCTTCAATAAAGCAACTTTTTGCTGCCGTCCAAGGCAAAGAAAAAAGACGGAGAACAACATGGAGTCATAAAGCGGATCGACGGCAATGACAATGTTATATATTGTGTGATGTATACGAATATAATAACGGAAACACAAGGATCTGAGAAAATGGTTTCGCCGCATTTTTTGGTAGCTTCGAGCGCGGATCGCTTAACGAGACATACGGGGTTCTAGTCCAATGGTGAAACCAGTTTGCCAGCATCAGCGCCTAACTTCACTTGCACAAATAATCTTTCTTCAACTTATAGCTGTTTTCTCGATGTGTTTCTCTTTAGTAAAATACGATGCTACAGAAGTCTGAACCAACAGTGATTTAATGCAAACTAAATGACTGTTCTTATGTGTTCTATTTGTACACCGCTCAACTTTTTTCAGTGTTTTATTCTCTACCGACACTGTTTCCAATTATTTCTTGAATGTATGTCTCTTGCGTTGAAACTTTAACAGCTTATGAATTATGAACTTTAACACACTTTGTACCTATGATTTGATTTTGTGACGATGACATCCGATTTGCGACGTTTTGACGAAGTATGTGTGTAATGAGTAACATAATTGCCAAGAAATGAAACGCAGATATAAGCATACAATCAAACTAATCGATATTCATGCGTGTTGAATATTTTGTTTCCCATCCACCTGTTTAAATCATTTGTTGTCTTTCTTTACAGTCTTGTAAATATTACACGCTTTTTCGAAACTAAGAAATTATCCTGAAATCATTGAACGAAGACATTTAGCCCCGTCATTCTTCCTGGCAATTTCAGTGCGATGACAATTCCAAAGAAAATTGAAACTACTTTTCGTATAATGCGGATTTCCATCTTTTAAACATGAGGCATCCATCGCTCTTACATATCAAGAACAGCATCCATGCTGCATCACTTAACATATGTAATGAAGGAATTATATGAAACCGACGTGGAATTGTAAAATCGAATGTGAATAATTGAATACGGCAATGTCTCCGTAACGAAAAAACAATTCTAATCACGACTGAAGAGTGGTGGCTGATTACTTATTGGTCGGTGTCCAAATGTTAAAGTAGTTGACTAAAATGGGCGAAAACTGTATAGATTTTTTATTTCAAATCCAGTCTTTTATTTGCATTTTGTTATAATACAGTAGCAATGATTTTTTAAGAAAGGAAATTGAAAATTAATCTTTAACGTGGAGGAATTCGAATCTGCTCGCAAGTTTCGTTAATGCGATTAAACTGAAAGTTCAACTCAACGAAGAGTGCCAGCAGATCTGAATTCATGTTTATGAAAGAACAGGATAATATGCATAATCGATGAGACTAAGAATGGAAAGTTTGGATCTACTGTAGGGAAGGGGTACGTTCTCCACAACGAAGATCCACAGTCGATAAGCAGCGGGGCGAATAGACTCGGTGCCCACAACGGACACGTTGTGAGCGACTTGATTGCGTATAATGG
>JABFPK010002577.1:0-10010 GCA_022817445.1 Habroteleia sp. ZL-2020
GTATCAGAAATATCCAATGCAACGTTCGCCATTGCAACCTCCCCACGAAATTACATTCAAATTCAACGCGATGCCGTAGTTCGTGCAATACATTTGCATCCAATCTTTGCCCCAACCCGGCCATTATTTCCGCGTATTTACCAGACAAAAAGTTCAGAATCATAAACCAATAATTCTTTGTCCTCGCCAAAAAACATAATGATTGTGTAGGGAGAAGTTAGCGCACGAAGTGATTTCATTAATCAAAAGTGCGACAGTTGGGTCGGGAAAAAGTTGGGTGCTCTTCTTGGTGGGCCGTAAAATTAATACAAATAAATAACGAAGACTGGCAGGCCGGAGCTTTCTCTTGCGAAGCCGCGAAAAGTTGGCGATGACGGCGGATGTTATTGGCAGAGAAGCCATTCGTCGCGATGATGGATGTCTGACAAGCGCTCTTCGCGTTCGCCTCGCTCGCCCGCCAGGCAGTTATAATAAGTAATGGGCTCACTTCCGCCGCCATCGCTATAGCCCGAATGTCTGACTGCAATGTCTGTGTGCGCCACCCGAAGCCTTCGCGAGTCTCTGACTGAGCCCAGGCCACTCGTCTTTCCACTCTTTCCCTCGTCGCTCTCCTTCTCCCGTAATAACTACAAATCTGTCACACATTAATTCAACGTCTGGCATAAATTCGAACGCTGCTACACGCCCGCCGAGGAGGGAAAAAGTTATCGCAACTCGGGGTGGACGCCGAGAGGGACGCCGAGAGGGAGATGAAAGAACATGACCGAGTTGCGAAAACAGAAAAAGCGCCTTCCTCACCCGAGAAAGTATCATTCCCAGGTTATATCTGATTTAGGTCTAATTCAAAAATAAAAAGAATTTATACTCGGCAACATAAACAATTATACGTCTCTTCTCGACAAAATGCACCGAACAAAATTCAAAAGTGCTACTTCATTTAAATCTCCTTCGAGTTTCTGATTGGATTGATTTGGTCGAATTGGAGATAGAATTAAATATATCTAGTTTTGGTTGGAATCTATTAGTATTAGTGAAAGAAAATATTTCAAGAACTAGCTGATGTGCTTCGAGAATAAATTTTGGAAGATGTAAAAGTAGGATTCAATATAGCATAAACCACTAATGACTATATTTATTATTGTCTTATGTTATAAGTAACATTGATTGCCTAATTCTTTACCTTTAACAGTATTACTCATTTCAATTGAATTTTAATGTGTCAGTTAAAACCAACATGAACAAACCAAAGCTATTAGCTGTCTAGTCGAATATAATTACGCAAGCGATAATTTTACTACATTACATTTAATAACATAACCAGATTTTTTTCTATTCCTAATGATATGATCTTATTAGCTAGATTTATGCAAAATGTACAAAAACCTTCAGATTTATTTATCTTCTAAGATACAAAAAGTTTACCTCTAATCGTTATATTTAACATGAAAATAATATCATTAGTACTTATGGCTTCTGCTTATAGTAATTAATAGGATATTAATGCATGTGTTTAAATATATCTCAACATATCTTCTATATTTTAATATAACCCTGTTAACACAAAGTTCGTAACGTGTCTTCAGAAAATTCGTCTTGCGTTATTCTCACAACATTATTCGCTATTAAAAATGATTTACGTTGGGAATCTAATATATTTTCGTTGACATCATCAGTTTTACCTTCAAACCTAACGGTAGATTAAAAGTTTACGATTTTATGCATTTACTTTTATATTTTCTGATATTTAAATGAATAAAGAAAGATTTGTCTTTCGTTAAATAGCAGAACTATTTGCATAAATTTAGTCAAACCTGATTAAGGTTAAGCAGAAACTTTTAGGGCGACTAGAAGTAGTTATCTGAGTATGTCCTCAAAATAATCAACCCATTCATTTACATCCTAATATAATTTCTTGCTAATTAGGCATAATTTTAAATGTCCTTATATTCAATATTTATTACTTCTATGTTTAAGATTAATGATAACATTAATGTAATAGATAATTACAGAAATTAGATGACAAATCTCATAATTTAGAAAAACATATAATTTCCTGCGTTGAAACTTGTTCAATTTTTATATATTTACGTAATCTCTTAAATTTTACTTGCTATATTAGTTACGTATGTTTTAATTCTTTGTACACATATTTCTATATTAATATTGAAATAATTAATATTTGCAATTATCTTCTTTTCAATTCATCGAGAGAAAGAGATGGACGGTTATAGGGAGAATAAAATATTAGTAGTCGTTATAATTTGATATCATGTGCTAATTAGACATGTGCATATTCGATCACAGTTCATTGGATAACAAACAAATTTATCTTGTTTTAGAAACAGTCGTGTAATGTATATCTAGAGTGGCCGTTTACACTCAAAGATTAACCTCGATAATTGACTCAATCCAGTCGACGTATGATGTCTTTGCGTATAATTGGCAAGAGTCGCCCTGGGGTATCTTTTGCATGGTCGAACGAACATTGAAACCTGCATCAATAATTTTCAATATACTATTACTGCGTTTCGTACCCATGCGTTGTACATAATGTGCGAAAGGTGGGGTCGTATTTTAGAGCCGTACGTTTTTAATTTCAATGATTAACTGTTACGTTTCCCATCACTTCGCGATAAATGAGACAACGTATAATTCATTTCGTTTCGATCAATTGTTGACTGAGAAACGAAATGAATTTTATCCATTCTAACGATTACGAATAGGTATGGTTAATTCAGTGTTGAATGTAACAAAATTAATATTCAAAATTAAATAATTTAATCTATTCTTAAATAACTTTGTCAAATTTAATAGCAGAATTATCTAAGTTTGGCAGGACCTTTTTTGGTTTATTCTTCCTAAAATGTGTGGAATATTATCTTCCGAGAAGAATTATACCTCGATTTCAATCTCTTCTGGTTAATTTTCATTTTCTATGTGGTTGTTTGATAATCTTCCTCACAAAAAACTCCAAATTTAACGGTAATTTTTCAGAAGTTCAACATCGTTCGTTACACAAGAAACGATCGCATCATTTTATCGCGTCATCGATCCAGCGGATATGTGCCCGTTATTTGCAAGTGCTGTGAATTTATACGTAACAGATACGTGGGGGTGGTTGGAGAAGGTGGATGTGTGTTAGTACCCTTACTACTCTTGCTGTTCTGTTGTTTATCGAAGCGACATGCCGCCACGTCGGGTGTCCTACTTTCGCAGCCAAACCCTCCGGTTTGAGTGTCTCCTTTCCTCCCTGCAATTGTTCCGTAATAGCGTCGCAACGAAGCTGCCTGTATCTACAACAGATTTTTGTTTAAACGTGTCGATAATGCCGGGATTTACTTGTTGACCCAGTTACATTTATTATTTTACCGAAATACGCATTTTGGGTTTCGCGATGATTCACTCGAACAAGCGAAATGTAATTCACCCGAGTGTCACGCGATCTTCGTGCTTCATTTTCTTTAAACTAGTATACTGCATTCTGATTAATTATGACATATTGTGTTAGGCCGTAAGTGGAACTGACAGGTGACTATAGTCAAGCAATCGATGAAAATGTATTTCATTATAATAATAATAATAATAATAATAATAATAATAATAATAATAATAATAATAATAGTAATAATAATAATAGTAATAATAATAATAGTAATAGACTTACTTATTTTCATTATTCATTAAGATTACAAATGTTAATAAATTATCATGGTCCAACTCAACCCTTCAAAGTAAAACTACATCTCTTCTACCTTCATACCATTAGAATGGATTTTTTATTCGTAAGAAAATAAAAAAGAACATTTTGAAATGCATCTTTAATTTCATTATAGATAAAAGATTTGATCGTTTGAAAAGAAAATCCAAAAAAAGTAAAAATTACGACCTGTTTATACAACTATTAGAAAACAATTCATCTGGACTGCGATTTGCCGGGATTAATAGACTCGTTGCAGGTTGCGGTCCTGTGAAACTAAATAATGTTGCTTCTTGCTTTGAAAGATAGGGGGTGTTCGTCGAGGGCATTTTCCTACTCGGGATAAGGTCACTCGGAGGTAGTGGGGCATGCTGGAGTGAGACGGATAACGAAAAAGTTGAACTTGGGGAACAGAGTGAGGCGGAGTCCCAACCACCGTAACAAATAACTCTCCTTCATCCGGTCTGCATCATTTAATTTTCCTTAGTCCTGCCACCGGAATCGATGATCTTCTCTCCCGAGTATCTTACCGAAGACGAATGAGATGACTTAGCTACCGTTTCGCCACTTTCGTCGGCACAATCGATCAGACTGCTCCAATTATTCGTAGCAAATTAACACGAACCTATCGGATCTAGCGTTTGACATTTTAGACGTTACATGTTTATAGGAGAAAAACGAATCATTATGCATAGGTGTTTCATGTGAACATTTCCAATTTGTCATCGTTTATAAAGTTTCGGTGTCGTCATCTACGAAACTTTGCTGTAATGCCAACAACGACGTGTGGATGAACCTCAAACTGCCTAAAATTACATAGAAATTTGGCAAAAATGTTTAAGACACAATTAGTTAAAACGCTGCTGTAAAAGTACACAATTATATTTTTTTAAAAAAAAATTCATGGACGCAATTATTTAAAATAAATATTACAATATCATAGCATATTAATCTAGACAAATAAAAAAAAATGCGTCATTTGTATTCATTTAGATTTTATATGCTTATTTTCAGAGACATTTGAAAACTTTATCAAACACTTCTGAAACTGTGATAAAAGTTTTCCTTTCTAAATTTTGCTAAACGTCACACTTCATTCAATATTTTTGTCCATTCGCATTTCCTTTTACAGCGCAACCAAAGAGAAGTCTAATTTCAGACGGACTGGTTATAGGTATAAGTTCGGCGTCAACGATTCGACAGAACCTACCGACATTTACAGCCTTCAATTTGCCCTTCCGAGAAGGTGGCTGTTCTGAGCGCCGACGGTGGGCGAACCAGGAATGTTAATTAAAGCCGTTCACTCCTCGATCTAGCGCTTCGACTAATTAGTCGCGCACAATGCGGGAGTAAACCCAACTCGAACCAAAACCCGGGAGTCAGTCGGAGATCGCTTCACGCTTTCGTCCGCGTTATTCTTACCCATCCTCATGGGTATCTCGTTCAAAAGATAGTAGCGTACGTATCAAATGTTCCTTGCACTCGATGAAAAGAAGAATGCCAATTTGCCAAACGCGCCATCGGATACGACTACTTCTAATCGCACACGTGTCACTGCTCGCAAAAGACTGGAAATTGTCATTGGGAGATTGGAATTTCCGGATCAACCACATATTTGTGAAGTTGAAGCAATTAATTTCATTATTAATATGGCAAATATTTTTAATAATAACAATAATTTTTAATCCATAAAAATCTAAGTATTAAATATTGATGCAAAGGAAATACAATGTGCAAATTATAATTATTAGATGTTCGATAACAAAATAAATTTTGCTTCTTATCACCGAGAATATTTTGTAAATATTATTGCTGCATGGACACAAACAGTCTTTAATACCCTTAATTTATTGTCGAAAAATGTTTCTATAAATTGAACCATTTGAATTGAACAAGTGTCGCGTAAAAACTTCTTTATGAAATCCTATACATATCAATAGCGCCGATACGAAGCACCGTGGGTAATACAGTTAAAGAAGCAGAACGGTGCCCCCGCGGAGGCGGGGACCTCATCTAAAGTTACAAATCGCAATTCTTCCGTAGCCGTGGTTCCGATTCTGTAAAGTTATGTTTTGGCGCAAAGTAAGCGGGATTTATCAAGAAAGTTGGTATAACTCCGGTACGACTGTTGATGCAATGAAACGATTGGCTACGCCTCATTTACTATCCTCGCCCCCTCCTGTTTCCAAGCGAGGTTCCTTCGCATTACCCCTTTCTTTTCCATTCATCGTCTAAGCTGCGAGAACTCTCCAAGTTGCATATTTAAATATCTTACAGGAAAAGAACGATTTTTGTTCGATAGTACAGACAAACCAAATATTTTATTTGATGCAAAATTCAAAACAATTTAGGTGGAACAATGCGTTTAGGTAAGAGCCCAAGGCGAGTTGTCTCCTAGAATGTTCTGGTATCCGCATAGCTTATGTGAAAATATTATGATGGGGTAAGTCGTTGGGAGACACAGGGTGGACTCGCCGGTTTAGATACGTCCCCAGCGTCACGTAGAGTAGCTCGGTGGCCGTATATCTGGAGATATACGAACAGGATTGCAATCATGTTCGTGTTACTTGAGAGTGTCCTGTTGGGATAATATAAATATTGTATGGTTGTCGCCGATGTCGTGGAGGTGGTTGCGTCGAGAGTGAAGCAAGTTAAGTATGGTCGGCGGCTGATCTTGATCAGACCAAAGTAAAGGTACGACGTTTGTTGGAATATTGGCTGATATCCGTGGCTATCGGTTCAAGTATTTACGAGGATCGGACGAGGCAAAAAAGGATAGCCAATGGCAAACGAGTTGGACTAAGTGACTCTCTATCTTAGTCGACTAGCTTGTGCTGGATGAGCGAAAAGCTAAGTTGAAAACACAGATAAAACGAGGAAAAGGAGAAGCCATAGACTCAAGAAGATTGTGAAACTGATCTTTGGTTCCCTAGTGTGCTCTGCTTCCTTGCAACGACATCACCGTTTGCGAATTTTCCGTATGTGAAACGCATTGGGATCCGTCGTACGTCCTTATTTTCGAATCAGTAATGAAGACGACCCAAGAGACTAAGTGACTAAAAGTATAGCGGTTCGTGCGATGTACGAGTTGACAAACTTTTCTAATAACGTGCACGCTCGGTCGAGATTATGTTCAGATTGAAATGTACATTCTTATATTTGTCCAAGTAGCCCGAAGTCCGAGCTCTCCGGGGTATTAAGCTTCATTCTGATATATATCTTTATTCGCGCGCGCAAGTCGCTGGTCTTTGCACGGCAACCCCTCCGTCAACCGAAATGCTAGGTCGTTGTCCCTAAATCTTTCAGACGAAGGACATTCTGACGAGCATATAACCACAGTCTGTCTCTGCGGAGTGAGGAACGACGAGGCCGCATAGTTAGGGGGTGGCTTATTGTATCCAGTATACCCCGGCTGGTACCGTGGTCGGAACATGTGGCTGTAGAAAGACTCGGTTACAAGAGACCAGTATTTATGCACATTGTTGACTGGCACGTAGATTTATGCGCGTCCGTTATATTATGCGTTTTGTCGTCCCCCGTGTTAAGCCGGCATGCCTGGTACCGTCTCCTCGGTACACGCAACAAATGCATTTCGGGTTTATAATAGTTCGCGGCCGATTTACGGATCCTCCCGACCCCAGCAAAAGTTTGGCCGAAATTTCACCTAAGATGGATTCGATGTCGCGCTTCTGTAATTAACGACGAAGATTGGCATCGTGATAACAAATTCCCAACGAAAAATGCTTCCCTAATCACTGAGAGTTTGGAGTGAATAGTTTTTGGTCGAAGCTTACAAGTTCGGTGTTTGCTTTGAAGCATGATGGGTAGTCTGCTGCCAGGGGTCATTGAATCGACACTACTTTTCGCCAAAGCGAATTGCGTCGAAATTCGAATAATTCTTGATTGTAATCACGCCGCTGACAGGCCGCAAGAGCGAGCTCCGAGGACATTGCCAAATGGCCTTGGATTGTTCTGCGAGTTCTTCACGGAACAGCCCCAAGTACAAAGCCCGCGCACTCCGTCCTGCTTGAGTTGACGTGACCCCCGGCGGGCCGAGCATTGTGTCGCTCCTCTGAACTACCAACATCAGCATCACGCTCGCCTACACTGTCTTACCGCTCCAGCCGACGCTCAACTGAATCGGACATGTGGACGGGACAGCAAGGAAATCTTCTTCTTACTCAAAAGCCGTCATTTCTCGCTTCTCCTCATTTCTGCAAGCTCTCTCATGCCACTACCAAACTCTCAACCGATGTCCATTACCAACACCAAGCTTACTCTAAACAATTAAACTGAAATATAAGATGCATTATAATGATGTCGAATACGATGAAAATTCAACAAATTTGACAGCAATTTGATACAGATAACCAGGTCATTGAGAATAACTATCGTAGAGCTTAATGATTTTATTGGTTCTACTGTTAAAAATAGGTCATATTTTCTTGAAATATTCCTTAAATGTAATTAATAAAAATATAGTAACAAAACGACGATCACAAGAAATCATCAAAACTACGCAATTTTAAAACTTTTAATTACTCAAAGTAATTTACATGCCAACATTTCTTCTAATAACAGAATTTTCAAAGTTTTATGCATAAATTGCATACAGTTCGTTAAAAGTATTTGTGTAACATATGAAAATTTTAACATGAAAATTGTAACATTGAAAAAGTCTCAAAGTTTGTCCTCTCCACATATACAATTACCATCAATGATAAGCATATCTTTATTATAAGAGCATTGCATCCATTCTTGTTTATGACACATAGTACAGTGGTGCATAAAACAAATTAATTCCTCGTTATCCCGAAATAAAATAAGCATTCATGTTTACATTGGAGCTATCACAATAATACACAAGAATGACCTAATGAAAATAGCCGTAACATAGTAAACTAAAAACAGAAGGCTATAATAACGACAAAATCGATACGATATTTGGAAGATCGTAAATAATAATTAGTCCCAGGAGTGTTTGTTGAGTGGTTTGGGAAACATTCTGAGGTGGTCTCTCCATCGGCGTAGGAAAGGGGTTTTAGTGTCTAAGGGAGTAATATCGTCTCGAGGTGTAGATTATGCGGTGTCCGGCCAGGAAGTGTGCGAGTGCCCAGTTGGGTCCTCCGATGATGCAAGGTCCCCGGGTGGCTCCCCCGGCTTGGACATATATTAGCATTCTAGCCAACCATTATTATATGCCTGGTGAGCCGCGTTGGGCCGAGCACCGACCGTGTTGCGTACTTGGACCAAGTTTACCAACAATTCACCGGGGCTCGCGCGAGAGCTAGCCTGTTCGTTCGCTTGCTCTCTCTCTATAATGGCCCCACGACTGCTTAATTTATCGCGGGTTATAATTAATAGCTTTGTAATTTTCATACAGCCGTACACGCGCGCTGCCGCCGCCGCCGCCGCTACCGTAGACGCGCAATTTATGGATACGTTAGTACAATATCGATTGCTCGTTGTCGAGCCTGAATCGCCAACTTCGCGAATACTTGTCGATAAATTGGGAACAGAATGCCGCGAGTACTTGTATGCTGTGATTTCAGCGCGAATGACCGTTGATAAAGAATTGCAGGAATTTAACGCATTTCCAGATTAGGATTGTATCGCGACGAGTTACTCTTTGAAATTGAAAACGAATGTACATATTTTTCTTCAACTTATGAAACTTTTGTCGAACGATTTGAGATACTGCGTGGAGTTAAACCGAAATTAATGCATTTCTCGTCAAACTGTTACTACTCATTTCTTCTTTGGATGGTATATATCACATTTGTTAAATTACTCGTACATGCAGAATTTAATATACCTATTTATTCGACTCAGAAGCATTTATAACAATTTCGAAATTCAAAATAATAATGTAATTCATTTCTGCATTCTTTGAGTACGTGTTTTATAATTTATATTGCTACTCTTGTTACGTCTTGAAACAATTCCAGAAAGTAATTTGTAAAGACTTTTGGCTAATTTAATAGTAAATGATAAATTATTGCAAATTAGATACAATGATAAAGATAAAAGTCATAAGAGCTTTTGAAGAAATAAATATATTTGCAATGTATGTGTTTCGTGGTGCAGCGAAGTTCGAAGACGTGCGTGCATGCCTCTGTTTGGCGAGAGTTTCGCGACTTTTGTGCGCGCATAGAATATCTATTATTAAATACGTCTTTTAGATCCGTGTTAAGTAGCAGCTTCTTTATGATGGTTAAATACAAAATAAGTAGACGGTTGCAACGGCAAGGTGCTCGCTATGATACCGAACTGACTTGTGGCTCCATTAGCGCCCCCGCCCTGTAACGTATAG
>JABFPK010002578.1:0-10008 GCA_022817445.1 Habroteleia sp. ZL-2020
TATATGCCCTGCAATAATTTTTAATGGTAAATGTTCAGCTGGTTTATGGAATTGAATTAAATGAATATCTTACATTTGGAAATTAATTTTGTCTTTCGATTTCAGAAATTGAGAAATTTGCTTTCTACGACAAATCTGATCTTCGTCTTTGACAAAGAGTGAACTTCGAATGTCAAAATTGTTTTGATTGTCAGTTTTGCGTACATGAGAAGCGCCAAAGATAATTGAATCAATTTGAATACAATTGACAAGTTTGCTCATAAAGTGTAAACATAGTAAAGTTTCTTGAGAAATCTGTTTGGAATTAAAGTTGTAATAAGTATTTCGCAAAATACATCAATCATTCAGACCGTTTAAAAGTAATTTGCGATGGCTGGAGCGATTAACAAATTTCCATTCCGCGTGAATTGGATTTTCCAAGTAAATACCGTTTTGGAATTCTCATCATACTGAAGAGTCGAATCTGGACAAGATCAGTAATAGTTCGATTACTGTATAGCGCAGAATTCGAGATCAAAATCAAAGCTGCCGTTTAGCATCAAACGTCACGCGTAATCACTTCCAGATTGGAACCGTACTTTATTAATGAATGCGATGCAGTTGTGATAACACGTGAACGGTTTTGCGATAGTTAAAGTGCTATTACCTCGAATCAAAATATTATTTGTCTAGGCCAAACAGATGTTATATAATTGGTACCTTTTATCATTGTTGTCTACGCGCGAATATAATCGATACCTTGGAAAAATAATTATGTTTTTCAAAAATCTGTGCATATATATATATATAAATAAATAAAAAACGCGAAAGAGAATTTTGTTTTGCTCATAAAGATACTTCGATTACACTTCAGATAACGGTAAATGAATTATTGAAAAAATGTGTCATATTGATATTTTTTTCACTTTATGCAATCAAAGATTTACAATTTAAGCAAGGTACATTTTTTAAAAATCCAAGGAAGTTGTTGACAAATTTAAATTTAAACAAATTAAAAATTGAATTATGTAACATTAAAACTAAAAGAAGTAACGAATATGTGCCATAACTGTAGCCATATATGTGCCATATATGTGCTATATACGTGCCATAAATGTAGCCATAAGTGTAGCCATAAGTGTAGCGATATATATGCCATAAGTGTAGCCATATATATGTCATAAGTGTAGCCATTTATGTGCCATATATGTGCCATATGTGCCATTTATGTATCTATAAATGGGAATCCACAAACATATATGTCCCATATATGTATTACCTCACATATATGTTGCCATATACGCGCCATATATAAATTTTTTACATGCGTATTTTATTTTACGATACTGAATTTCCCAAAAAACAAAAATTTTCTAGTTTATTTATTTATCTTATAAAATAAATATATTGTTTCGTTCTTTTAGAATTAATTTTAAATTTTGCAAAGTTTTCTCGGTTTTTTAACATAACTGAAATATAATAAGTTAAAAATATTAACTATATATTCTCGTATATATTTTTTGTATACATACTTTTAGTACTGTAAAATGAACACTCGATGAACCAGAAAAGACACTGATATTATTTTCAGTTGCTTTTTATGTGACTGTTTATAATGCGGTGAAAAGTGGATCAGATGTAACAGTTACATTTCAGCAGGAAACATTGCGACTATAATTTCGAGAGCAGGGTATAATTTGAGGCATTAAAAAATAATATTTCTCTAACTATTTATGCGACCATATTTTTGCCACAGTTTTTGCAACGATTTTGACATTTTCGCTAGAAATTTATTGATTTCGTATTTCATCTCTTCAGATAAATATATATTTTAATCCTTAGAACAATTAATATTGCCACACGATTAGTCCGCAAATGACTGACTTATAATATTATTATAAATAAGTCCAAAAGCAATTAGATGTTCGAATTCGGGTCATAAATTCTAAATTGAAATGTCTATAAATTTTTGTCATGCAACGAATAAACGATCAATATGACAAACGTTATCTGTATTACCTTTGAATATTTAAACGGAAAAGTTTTAAGTTATTAATAAAATGTGTTTTATGACAATAATTTTGTTACAATTCAACTATCCATATTCCGCAGTAATATAATTAGAATAAAATTCATGACCGTAAGAAATAACATTCTACTTCAATACAGTTATAAAAATAATATAATGTTATCAGCTTCGGCGAGCTCGTAATAGTGTGTGTATAAGAGTTCTTCCTCTTTCTCTTAGTATTATACTGACATTAAGAAAAACAGAGTAATTTACATAGAGTTTTAGAATAATACAGATATTTATTTAGAAAAAAATAATAAATATATAAAGATCAGTGTTATTAAATATTTTTAAAGTGTTTTCCCATTGCACCAACTAAGATAGCAACCCATGTAAAAATTTATATATGGGACATATGACACATATATTACAACATATATGACAACAAATATGACAACATATATGACAACGTATATGACAACATATATGACAAAATATATGGCACATATATGACAAAATATATGACAAAATATATGACATATATGACAACATATATGACAACATATATGACAACATATATGACAACATATATGACTACATATATGACAACATATATGACATATATATGACAACATATATGACATATATATGTGAGCTAATACATATATGACTACATATATGACAACATATATGACATATATATGTGAGCTAATACATATACGACAACATATATGACAACATATATGACATATATATGTGAGCTAATACATATATGACTACATATATGACAACATATATGACATATATATATGAGCTAATACATATATAGGCCATATATATGTTTGTGCATTCTCATTTATAGCTACATATATGGCATATATATAACAACATATGTATGGCAACATATATATTACAAATGTCACATTTATGGCAACATATATGGTACATATATGGCTACATTTATGGCACATAAATGGAACATATATGGCTACATTTATGGATACATTTACGGCACATAAATGGAACATATATGGCTACATTTCTGGCAGGTATATGACATATATATGTGAGGCTAATACATATATAGGACATATACGTTTGTGGATTCCCATTTATATCTTCATATATGGCTATAAATGGCACATATATGTTCATATTTACATTAGAATGTATATACTTATTTTTTCTTCGTATATATTTTGGAAAGAAATCATTTTCTAAGCGCGATGTGTGGGTCGTATTAGCTTTGTATCATAAATCGTATGTTCTAAAAAAATTTTTTTCTCACACATTTATTTCATGTCCAATGTTTTAAAAGGGCGTGTATTCCATTAGTAATTACATAATGACGATAAAGAATTTGAACAATGTGAAACATTCCTGTCGGGGTAATTTAATAAAAATATTACCGAGAAAAATGTCTAGCTGTGATAATTGCCAAATTTCAATTAAGAAGATATTTATCTATAATTCTGTATAATTATATATCAATTTTCTGTTGCAATTGTTTTTACTAAATAGTTTTTGTTTTTTTTTGTATATTATATTAATTAATTGAAAATTATAAAAATATTTCATAACGTATGAATCATGAAAAAATGATTACTAATATTTAATAAAGAGCCATTGCATTAAAAATACTTAGCTAATTAAAAAGTGTTAGGATAATATTACTGAAAATAAGTGCTTTTCAATTATTTTTATTTAATTTAATTATCTGTTCTCTAATTGATAAGATATAATTAACTCTCAAATTGAAAATGATTATTGTACAAATGAGCAAATCAATGTAATAGATTTACATTGAAAATGTAATATATTATTTAAAAAATATATTTACTTTTCCCATCACTTTTAAATATTACCATCATTTCGTAATTATATTTCGAAATTGCAGGAGACGAAATTCGTACCTTTTATTTAAAAATATTTTTCTAGTAATAATTCCTAATTTTTTGTATTAATAATTTAAATATTTTTTTAGTAATAAGCAGTATTTTGACACTGTTTGACGGTGGGACCCGGAGCAGGGACAGTTTAAATTTCTAACTTTTTATGTAATTTCCGATGTAACGCTAAAAAGCAAACAAATAAACATGTGTAAATACACTAGCGTGCAAATGTATTTATCCGGGAGTAATAATTATGATAATAAACAGTTGTAGTGAAACAAATAGTAAATTTCAGTAGAAACTGCATTGATAATGTTGATAAGGAAACATCATATATACAGTGAACTCAAAATCGCCAAATTTCAAATATCTCGAGGAATAAAAGTTGGAAATTTGTCATGTCAAATTTTGAAATTGCCCCCCTCCGGGCCTCATTAGTCAGTATGACAATCTTGCATTTTAAATTTTAATAATTTCGAATTTTTTCGTTAGAATATAAATAAGTTTACTGTAAATAATTCCTTGAATGTATAATAAAAATCTATATTTTATTTATACGCAGTTTTACATATCTACATTAAGAGAAAAAATGGTTTCTGTAACTATTTAGAATAGTGAATTTTAAATCTGACCATTTTTTATGGTTATAAGTACCATATTCATAAAAATATAATTTTCAGCATTAACTATTCATGATTATATTCATAATTTTATAATGTAACGAAATAATTTATATACATAATTTATATAAGTGCCATATATAGCACATATATCAATTTTTATTTAAATGTTAAATTTAAATTTAAAATTAAATTTAATTTTCATAAATGTTCATTTTTAGTGTGAAAAGGGGAAAACTCCTTTTCGAGAAAAGCCACCTCGAGATGCGCGGTGTATAAATGTTCAAATTTTGCAAAGCCTAAGCATTGAAACACCATCACACTCCCACTTCCCGCTTTGTTTGGGTGACGAAAAACGCCTCCCCGGGCGAGAATCGAACTCGCGACTCTGCGCTTGCCAAGCGAACGCCTTCACCACTACACCAAAGCGTCGGTATTCTGGTTATCACGACTATTTTCATTTTAACTACATAAATATAGTTATTCTAACTACCCACATTTCTCTCAGTGTACCTCCCCCAACGAGAAAAATAAATTTCCCACAAGTACTGTAATTTATTACAAAAATTAAAAATATCATTATTTCTATCAAACTTTGCCAGAATTCTATTAAAGCTGCACATTTATAATTATGTTCTAACCACCAGCATTTAGAAGAAAATTTCCACTTTACTTTTCTCGCTGCCAAAGAATTTGACATTAAATTCTCACAATTCTTTGCAGTAAAACGACAGCATTAGAAATAATTCTCAGGATGCACAAGACTTATCGACTACGTATCGCAATGAGCACATTATAAAAAAAGTGCGCTTATTTTACATTGCAAATCCCTGCATTGTTCCTCTAATTCGATTTTTACTGTTTATTTCTCGCGCGGCTAAAACAAATGCAAGCCCACTTTGTATCCCGCGATCTCTCATTACGCCTTAAAGAATTGCGATCCCCCCGTAGAACTGCAGAATTTCTTGATAGTCCGAGGGGAATTATTGAATCGCATCTCGCGCATTCATGGTCGTCTAAAACAATAGCCAGCGGGAACTAATTCCCATCGTCTTCGTTGCATAATGCGCGAGGTTTTTGTTCGCATTTTTTCTGTCAGAATAAATATTTAATAACGGTTTGTTTTGCGAATTCATTACGACTTAAATTTCTGGAAGATCATCTCGGTCCGCAGGATAATCGCGGTTGTTGTGCGCGTAACATTTAATGCCGCGCGGCGCTCGGGTTACAGAAGTCGCCGGGATTTCGCTAAACATTTCCAAGCTAAGTCGGCGCGCGTCGTGAGAAGGCACGAACGCGTGCTCGCGGCTTCGACGCTTTCAGCCTTTTTGCCTTCCTTTTCGCCCCGGCGACAGATGATTGTGCAACAGGAGACACGCTACCAGCATTGCCAAGGTCTTTGCTCAGACACGGTTCGTGCACCGTTGGACGCGGACCGTTAAATTTACGAGCAAGGGCAAAACGCGTACGGAGCCTCGGTACTACGCAAAGTCGTACAAAACACGAATTCCGCTGTATTTTCAGTCCGCTGAAAATATCTGTTCATTTTCATTGCAAATTTATGGCTGGAAAGACGCGTTAAATTGTTCGAGTCTGCTGAAAGATCCTTTTTTCAATCAGATAGAAATAGAATGCATGTCTGCGTATAACATTTTTAAGTAGGATATTTGCAAGGAGTTGAAACAAACTGGGCAATAATAATAGGTTACGATTGTAATAATTATTTATGACTTCATTATGGCATCGAATATAACTTTTGTTCATAATGTCTGTGTAAGTTTGCTGGGTTCGGTAATGCGATGCTGTATGTGTGATTTGTAAACAAGATGGCTAAGAATATATTTTTGTTACAATTTCTCATGTAAAAATGAACATATATATGTGATATATATGCCCCATGCATGTGACATATATATGAGCTAATCCATGTATGTTCTATATACGTCCCATATATATGCCATATATGTCCCGTATATGTGCCATATATGAAATCCACAGTCATACATGTTGCCATATGTGCTTCCATATATGTCCTATATGTTTCATATATGTTCCATATATATTCTATATATTTTCCATATATGTCCCATATATTTTCCACATATGTCCCATATATATTCCATGTATGTTCCCTATATATTCTATATATTTTCCCTATATATTCTATATATTTTCCTTATATGTTCCATATATATTCTATATATTTTCCATATATGTCCCATATATGTTCCATATATGACCCATATATGTTCCGTATATGTCCCATATATGACCCATATATGTTCCATATATGACCCATATATGACCCATATATGTTCCATATATGTTCCATATATATTCTATATATTTTCCATATATGTCCCATATATGTTCCGTATATGTCCCATATATGTTCCGTATATGTCCCATATATGTTCCGTATATGTCCCATATATGTTCCGTATATGTCCCATATATGTTCCGTATATGTCCCATATATGTTCCATATATGACCCATATATGTTCCATATATATTCTATATATTTTCCATATATATCCAATATATGTTCCATATATGACCCATATATGTTCCATATATGACCCATATATGACCCATATATGTTCCATATATATTCTATATATTTTCCATATATGTCCCATATATGTTCCGTATATGTCCCATATATGTCCCGTATATGTCCCATATATGTTCCGTATATGTCCGTATATATGTTCCGTATATGTCCCATATATGTTCCGTATATGTCCCATATTTGTTCCATATATGACCCATATATGTTCCATATATATTCTATATATTTTCCATATATATCCAATATATGTTCCATATATGACCCATATATGTTCCATATGTATTCTATATATTTTCCATATATGTCCCATATATGTTCCACATATATTCTATATATTTTCGATATATGTCCCATATATGTTCCATATATGTCCCATATATGTTCCATATATGTCCCATATATGTTTCATATATGTTCCATATATGATGCGTTTTGCTCAACACTAATAAAAGAGACTAAGTATATAATCGTGTAAAATGAAGAAATCATGTGTAGGTGACTCGTTTTATCTTTGTTTATTCTTTGCGTTTATATGTTTATTATTTTCGTCTAGAAGGAATATCATTTTGTGCCAAAAACAAATTTCTAAGAGGGTATTGTTATGAAACTATCTTTTGATAGATTGTGCTTACATTGAAGTTTAATCATGGTTGTGAAGAATCACTAAAAAGAGATGTGGCAAATTGGTCGACAAATTTTCAGTTTTAGTAAATTGATTAATATGCCATAATAATTTAATTAAATAAAATGATAAATAATTTTGTTTGAAAAAAGAACATTAACTTTTTTTTTGTATAATTATATTTCTTGTTTAATTAATTAAGGACTACAGCTTTAATTTTAACAGGGATTATACTCCTACTGCTCGAATAGATTAGAATCGAAACCATTTTGCATTATCAAAGCTAATTATGTTCTACGAGTTTATGCAATGGAACACTTGTTCCATTGTATCTCACTTGACCTAAAGTCAGGTCGATTCGTTCCATAATAATGGTATAATTATATCTTTCTATTTTTTTTATTTTAACCTAATAAACATAAATTTTAATTCAATGAACCCGTTGAGTTATCCTTATTATTTATTACATGATATGAGAAATATAAATATACAATTTTTCACCAAGTTATGTGTAAATAAAACATTGATATTTGTTATAATATTATTTTATAACAACGGATTGCATTTTAGAAAAAGAAAATATTAATAGGGAATTTACTTACGGGATTGTGGGGGTTCACTCTGCATGAAGTTCTATAGGACAAAACTGGCTCAACGGACTGAGGATAAAGAGAGAAAAAAAAATTAAACCCATGTAAAAATGAACATATATGTGACATATATGTGACATATATGTGCCATATATGTGCCATATATGTGCCATATATGTGTCATATATGTGCCATATATGTGTCATATATGTGCCATATATGTGACATATGTGTGCCATATATGTGCCATATATGTGCTATATATATGCTATATATGTATCATATATGTGTCATATATATGTCATATATGTGTCATATATGTGCCATATATGTGCTATATATATGCTATATATGTATCATATATGTGTCATATATATGTCATATATGTGTCATATATGTGCCATATATGTGTCATATATGTGCCATATATGTGCTATATATGTATCATATATGTGTCATATATGTGTCATATATGTGCCATATATGTGTCATATATGTGCCATATGTGTCATATATGTGCCATATATGTGCTATATATATGCTATATATGAATCATATATGTGTCATATATGTGCCATATATGTGCTATATATATGCTATATATGTATCATATATGTGTCATATATATGTCATATATATGCCATATGTGTGCCATATATGTGATATATATGCGAGCTAAATCTATATATATGCTATATATATTAATTACTTCGATATAATAATTTATTTATAATAGTCAAATCGAAAAAAGGATAGCAAATAAACAAAGAGGTATAAAGTATGCCCAAAATTATAGAGAAAAGTGGCGCAATGGGAAATAAGTTAAATATAACAAATCGTTGATATAAAAGGTCAAATTTCGACGAAAATATTATTGTATTTATAAAGAATACAGAGATAGAGACAAAAAAAGATATTTTTTATATTGAGGTGGATTATTCAAGCATAAATTGTGCGATCATAAAAATATGAGATAACAGTATAAGAAAAACATTGAAACCAAATTTAAGTGTAGCGAATATAATTTTGGTATTAGAACTATTAAATAAGAAAATGTAGGATATATATAAAATGAGATACGGGTATAGGAAAAAGATACATTTTAATAACAAGGCATCAAGAGAGATAGAATAGGAAAAAGTGGTTGATGAAAAATTAACGATGGAAAAAGAGAATGCTTTATGAGACGCGGGTGATCTAGATTGTGATAGAGATATCGCCAAGTTAAGTATATATAATTTACTAAAAGAAAGAGATAAAACGGTAGATGAGGAAAAAAGTCCGAGATAGAAGGATTAGGATTTAATGAAGGATGTAAGTAGTAGAGGATTATATACCGACCTCTCCGAAGAATATCATGGCATTTCAAATTGTTGGTGAAAACCATGGCATCGCAAGTTTTGCTAAAATATTTTTTTATTTTACTGTTTTACTGCTGTATTTTATAAGTAAAAATTATGAATCAAAATGCAAAACGTATCGCAAATCATGTTAGAAAATATATTCATATTCAGATATTCATATACAACCCATGCAAAAATTTATATAGGACATATATGGGAACATATATATGAGCTAATACATATATGGCACATGTATGAGAGCTAATACATAAATGAGAAAAAATTTGTTTGTGGATTCTCATTCATAGCTACATATATGGCACATATATGACTATATTTATGGTACATATATGGCTATATTTATGGTACATATATGGC
>JABFPK010002579.1:0-10006 GCA_022817445.1 Habroteleia sp. ZL-2020
TATTTGTTTTTACAAGCAGAAGACGGGCAAAGAGGGAGGGGTCCGTCTCGTGGGCGCGGAGATGGGTATAAGGGAAAGGACAATAAGAAAACCGATTCATTCAATATAAACAAAAGCAAAAAAAAAAAACATCGCACAAACAAACAAAGAAAAAATAAAAAAAAAGATTTAATCAAAAAAAAAAAATATATAATTACCTTTCTATAAAAATTTTTTCTAAATTTTGTCTATAACCCCCCCCCCCCCCCCAAGTTTGGTACTCGAAGAGTTGTTTTCGATATTTTTTACGCTGATCGCAAATTTGCACTCAAAGTAACATTTTTAATTAAGTTTAATGCGTTTTTACTCCAAATATTTTTGGAATTTTTTTTCGAATTTTTTTTCCAAAAATATGTGTTTTTGTTTGTATATAAATATTTATGCATAAGATATAAATAGCATAATAAAATATGTTTCTGACATTGTAATTTAAGTAAAATTGAAAATATTTATTTAATTTTTATGTGAAAAATGTAGTTGAAAAGTTATTACGTTTATAAATTGCGTAGCAGAGATTGTTTGATTAGTGCCTCTAAAGATAGGATTCGCGTCGTATAAGATGTAATCCAACGATATAGGAATATTATGGGAATAATAAGTGGTCGATAGCGTGTTCTTTGCTGGTTATTGAATCGATTTGACTTTTATCTCCAGTAAACTCTAATTCACTTTAAATATGTTTCCCTTTTCATAACATACTTGCATAATGATTAAACAATAAACTAATACAATATCACGATAATCCCATAACATTATTTGATCATATCATTTCCATAAATTTAGTACTTCATATTATGAACATGAAGCTTTAAAACGAATTTAGAGTAATGTAATTTAAAATTTTAACATATGTAATTCTGTAATATGTAATTTAAAAATTTTATAAATCTTAAACAATTATTATTCAAAATATACAATTTTTTAATTTAATAGAGAAAAAAAATTACCGTTTCTCGCTTTAAAATTCGCATACGTATTGGTTTATGTGTAGCTGTTCAAATTTGTTCAATTTCAGGCAAGAAAAAAGTGCGGATTATGTAAGATTAAAGTATGAGATTATATTTCTAGACAGTTTTTCACTTTGCAGTTTTACGAAATAAAACAAGTTAGCAAATCGCCAATTATTAACTAGAAGAACTTCGCAAATCCAGTTTTTGTATTTATAAAATATTTGCAACATTTTTACATGAAAAATTATTACCCATATAAAAATTTATATATGACATATATGATACATATATCACACGTATATGGCACATATATATATTCAATTTAACATTGGTATATAATATTTTTTCATTAATTTTTTTCGCAAAACTTATTTATGTAGTATATTAAAATTGTTATTACATCTTTGATATAAAGACATAAATATTTGTTTTAGCATTTCCTCATGAAATACAAGAAATACAATTCAAATCATTTTTGGTGTTGCCAATATTAATAATATGCGCATTTTCTATATGTCAAAGAACATCATCTTTGCAAAACCATTTGAAATATGAAAAACATTTCTTCTTCTCGTTACAGATTTAGATACTACCAGAATGTGTGTACTGTGGGATACAGTAGTGTTTGGTGGCAGTGGAAACAATGGGAGAAGAACATCGATTGGATGGCTTTGAACGGTATTAATTTGGCACTCGCTTTTCAAGCTCAGGAAGCAATTTGGAACAGAGTTTACCTTAAATTCAATCTTACCCAAGACGAAATCGATCAAAATTTTGGGGGACCCGCATTTTTGCCATGGTATATTTATTGATTTTATAAATCTTTGAAATAATTTAAAATTTTATTCGTTTTATTAGATGAAAATCCAATTCCCTGAACTTGGTATATTCACATTTCATCTTTCAAATAATTTCAGTTAAATTAATTAAGAAAAGTTTGCAAAAAGGTAATAAATTTTTGCCGTATGTTTCATAGGGCGCGAATGGGTAATATGAGAGGATGGGGTGGGCCACTTAGTTCATTTTGGCACACTCGCAGCATTAGTCTGCAGCACCAGATCCTGAAGCGAATGAGAGACCTTGGCATCGTGCCCGTTTTACCCGCATTTGCTGGATACGTTCCGAGAGCATTTGCCAAACGATTTCCCGCTTCCAACATGACAAAGGCACAGCAATGGAATAAGTTTAACGATACGTACTGCTGGTATAACGTACTTCCTAAGTATTCCATAACAATTTAGCCTTACTTTATATTAATGAAACACAATTAATTCACTAAAACTTAATTTTGTTATGGTGCCATTAAATTAAAATATTTAATGTTTGCAGCCCTTTGCTAATAGATCCCACGGATCCTTTATTTCAAGTAATAGGAGAAGCATTTCTGAATGAAGTAAGTTTGTCATTACAATAGGAACTCAAGAATTAATGCGAGTAATATTTGTAATTTTTTAATGCAATTTGATTTGTGAAATCGTTTATGTTATAGTATATTAAAGAATTTGATACAAATCACATTTACAACTGCGATACCTTTAACGAAATGGAACCGAGCAAAGGCGAGAATTCATACATAAAAGCAGCTGGCAATGCAGTTTATTCCGCTATGGTTCGTGCTGACCCAGATGCGATATGGTAAATTAGTGCGAAATATTCACTTCTGAAATATCTGTTACACTTTATGTATATGCAAATTACTCGTTCGTTAATTTTTAAGCTTTAAAAATGACAAATAGAGAAGAACATAAAATACACTATAATATATATATATATTCCACCCTTTGCCACCTCTGGAAGAAAAAACATAGCTTTCACTTGATAATGATGCCAATTAACGACCTGCATTCGGCGTGAAAACAAAATCTTTTTTTTTCCGACCATAAATGTGAAAAGGTCATTCATTTTACTTCAAAATGAATAAAAATTCATGTGTCTACGATTGTTTGACTTGAAGTTATGAGTTTTAAAAAAATTTGATTATATTTGTGATCGTTTTTGGCATTTGGACAGCAAAATTAGCGTCGATCAATAAGTATCAAAAAAAAGTGCCGGTAGATTTTATAAATTTGTATCGCAATTTTTGAAATTTGATAAAAAATGATTTTGAACTTACTGACGACATCAGTTTTACCCGATATGCACCACGAGGGGGTTAATATATTTCAAAAATGCATAAAAACACTTCGCACCAAAAAATCTTAGGAACTTGAATTTTTGTGTGATTTGAAGGAAAATGAATAAACTTTATTACTTTAATAGCCAATTGTTGGACAATTTTTTATACTTTTGACTTCACTTTTTCTCCAGGGGGTGGTAGGGAGCGGAATGGAGTTTTCATCGTGCTAATTAACATGGCCGTAAAGAGAAAACTTCAAACTATTCAGAACTCAAAATATCATCTACTTCGGATCATATTCAACCAAAATATAACGGTTTAAATATTCGGTATTTTCGGTGCATTTTTAAGTTGTGCGTTTTTTTCCCAAGTATATATTTTTTCTAAGAATATAAAAATGTACTATATTTTTTCCCGTTAATTAATTCAGGTTAATGCAAGGATGGTTGTTTGTCAACGAGTTTTACTTTTGGACTCCGCAAAGAGTTAAAGCTCTATTATCCTCAGTGCCTCTTGTGAGAAAAACATATTATTTTGAAAATATTTATATTTTATTTATGTTTATATAAGATTATAATTTTTTAAATTTATTTTACATTCCAGGGTAAAATGATAATTCTAGATCTACAGTCAGAACATTCGCCGCGATACGAGGTTTTCGATTCCTACTACGGTCAGCCATTTATTTGGTGTATGCTTCATAACTTTGGAGGAACCCTTGGAATGTTCGGTTCCGCTTCTATCATCAATAATGTAATTTTTTCCTTTCGCATATGTATTTTACGTTTCCTTATTTAAATATTTTGTTCCTAAAAAATGCTGTACTTCTGAACTGATTACAGTGCGAAAATGTCCTTCATGAGATAAAAGTAACGTAATCACGCGTGCGCAGCTCACTTTTCCTTGGAGTGGTCGGAATAACCTATTTTCCCGCTTGAATCAGTTTAGGAAGGCGCCACTTTTCCTGTGGGTCCTGTAAACAAATTCATTTTTATTGTTTTAGAGAGTTTTTTATGCGAGAAACCTAGCAAACAGTACCATGATTGGAACTGGTCTAACACCTGAAGGAATTAATCAAAATTATGTTATTTATGAATTAATGTTGGAAATGGCTTATCGTAAAGAGCCGGTTCACATTTCAACATGGTGAGAAAATATTTTTCATTTCAAGCATAAAAAATGTAAATTTTGTTTCCGAATGTTGCACTTCCTTTTACATTAAAAGAAATTTAACTTTAATTAACAATTAAAATTAATTAATCATTTAAAAATATTGAAAAATTGATCACAGTGTTAAGAAAATATCTTTATGTGATCACATTTAAAAGTCTTCCTTCACTGAGAAAAATAAAATTAATGTAAGTTTAGCAATATTATCTAACCCAAGAGGGATATTCTTGCATTATAATAAATATCTGATATATTTTCTAAGATAATTTGCAATACGAATTGCACTTTGATTCATAATTTATAATATATTTACTTATATAATATAACAAATATGAATACAATACAAGTATATCCTACCTGAGCCAGAAAATATTGCTAAACTTACACCAACTTTTTTCTCAGTATTTGAATTTCTTTCAAATTTCTTACTTCCTTTGATTTTCTACTATTTAATTCTAACATAATAACATTAATCAAGCAAGATATTTCTTGCTCTTATTTTTTCATTAAATACTTTCGCGCGAAACAGTTTGATTTGAAGAATCATTATAAAAACTGTAAACATTCGACTACAAAATTAAACATAATTTAAACCATCAACGTTCACTTTATTTATACATATTCTAAGAAAATTTTAATAACATTGAAATATTTGATTTATTTATGATTTCAAACGACGCAATATTACTCTGAAACATTAACTGTACAAATTAATGTTTTGTTAGATCCTTAATTGTTGTATTGCGTAACTAGTCACACGTTTGATTATGAAATTAATCTGGGTAGTTCGTGTGAAAGTGTAAATTGCATTACTTGTTCATTATATTAGGTTTGAAAATTATGCAGTTCGAAGATACGGCGTTTGGAATGAATATACTGTGAGCGCGTGGCGAAAATTGGGACTATCAATTTACGATTACGTGGGAGCGGCGAGAATCCGAGGTCACTACGTTATAACCAGATCCCCGAGTTTAAAAATCGCAACGTGGGTAAGCACCTTAGATATTATTCAAATTGAAGTATTTATTTATTTAGCAATTTAAATACACTGAGAGAAATACGTACCAAAATATACTCTTATTTTTACTATAAAAGTCCCCCAACTTGGGGCAAACTGGTTTTATAAGGCGATTTAGTTGATTTATTAACATAACTATAAAGAAAAATATGAATATAAAAATGCATATTTTCTATTAGAAATATGCATTTTTATAGAAATAAATTGCTCCAACAAAATTTTCCCCTTTTTTGGCTAATTTTTATTTCTATAAGATTAATTTTTAAACTTTACAGTTAAAAATCCTGTAGAAAAGTTTTTATAAAACCCATTTAGTCCAATTTGGGGGAAAAAATCATACAACATTTTTCTCAGTGTACGTTACTTGTCTCAACGCGACACTCGCGAACAAAAAAGGGGAATTGGACGGCGTTGGACGGTAGCGAGCCAGGTTTCTAGTGAAAAAAGTATATACAAAAATAATGAAAAAAAAAATGAAATAAGGGAGTTAGAAAAAAGTAATATTGACAATGAGCAAACCTGCTGAATGTAAAAGCTAGCCAAGTATTGTAACTGAAATCGTTTTGTTCGTCCACCGATATTGCAAATGACAATAGCGTAGGAGGCTATGGGCAAAGATAAACTCATTTGTATAGATTCTAGGCAAACAAAGCGGACGGAATGCACACATGCATTTAAGCTCAAACAGACGTTGTGCAAACTGTGTAGTGTAAGCGCGGGAAAAAAGTTCGTCAATGTAACGGCGGCGCGAACCGAATTCAACTACGGGGTGGGGAGTGATAATGCACGATGGGCCCCGTGAGATATTGGCGCGCGCATGGTAGACGCCTTTAATTGCGGGGTTGGTATTTGTCGATGGACAGCGCCACCAATGGCTAGTGGGTCTAACTGATCGATCTGGGTGATCGTAGTTCTACGAATATTTAACTATTTATATATCTATATCCCTAATAGCACATTATATTCTAGGAACGTTCCTAGAATATGAAATTAATATTAAAATAATATGAAATTAATATATCTGAGATATTCCTAGAATGTTCTATGTCCGCTGAAAATAATCAGGGATATTATTTTTGTATTTATTGGAAAGTAAAAATTTACACTCAGAAAAATGTTTTGTTGTGTCAACAAAACTTTGATTTTCCCAACAAAATACTTTAGTAGAAATTTGACCAAATTTTTTGTTCACACAATTAAATAGCGATAAAAATTTATATATGGGACACATTTGGCACATATTTAGCACATATATGGCTACATTTAAGGCACATATATGGGACATATAAGGGATATGTATAGATTAGCTTACATATATGGGACATATATGGGATATGTATAAATTAGCTTACATATATGGGACATATATGGATTAGCTCGCATATATGGGACATATATATGTGTCATAAGTGTAGCCATATATGTGCAATACATGTAGCCATATATGAGCCATATATGTTTCATATGAGCCATATATGTATCATATATGTATCCATATATGTTTCATATGAGCCATATATGTATCATATATGTATCCATATATGTTTCATATGAGCCATATATGTATCATATATGTATCCATATATGTAATCATATATGTATCCATATATGTAATCATATATGTATCCATATATGTATCATATATGTATCCATATATGTATCATATATGTATCATATATGTATCATATATGTATCATATATGTGCCATATATACATTTTTATATAAGTAAGTATAAACAAAATATTAAATATCCATTCTATTATTTTTTTAATAAGTTTTAATATATTTAGAACAAAAAATTTTATTATGTCACCCAAAAAAATTTGTTTGGGTGAACAAAATTTATCCATCCAAATTATTTATTTACACATAATAAAATATTTTTCCGAGTGTAAACAAATATGCAAAATACAAAAATTTATTCTAATATTCTAGGAATGTTTCCAGAATATTATTTAATATTAAATAATATTATGTGTTATTAGGGATATATATATAATTTGTATTTATAATAAATTTATTATACGCAGACATGGTATGATCCAAAAACAGTTTTCACAGCGTGGGATCTTCTTCTAAAAGGTAGACACGGAAGGACCAATGACACTTTATATCGATACGACGTTGTTGATCTTACAAGACAAGTTCTGCAATTGACAGCTGATATCATTTACCCCGAAATCATTTATAGATTTTCAGTTAATGATATTACACGATTTAAGTAAGTATCTTTATCAAAATTTAACAATATTTTAAAATGAATTTTATTTTGCTTCTATTAAATTATATACATTTTGGAATTTTATTTGCAAATATATAGAATTTAGCCGTGGGTTGAATACGTGGAAAAGTATTTAAAAATATGTAATATAAATTTTATTAGTTTGGAAATGTCAAATTTTTAATCAATTTCTCTCTTCCATACGTTTATTTATAAACAAATATTTAACGTGAATTACATATTTTGTTTTGTGAAAAATATTCACTTACGCAATTTTCTCTTTAAAATAGTTATTTATATAATTTAATTTAATAATTGGAATTTTATCCAAGTCATGGTTTATATGTGCATAAAACAACACCAAAAGTTTTTACAAATGCTTTTTCCTCTTTAGAGATCTTCATAAAAACATTTGCAATTATATGTGCAAAAACATTAATTTATTAAATGTGGGTAGTTGAATATCAGATAATATTATGGGTATGAATATGAAATTAGGTATATAATTAAAGTTCACTTTTTTTATAATTTTAACAAATTTTAACTAAAAACTTTTATCTGAAATACAAATTCTGATTCACATTCAATTCAAACTTTGCAATACAAATAATCCGATTTTAATCAATGTATTATTTCGTTTGTTTGAGTTTATATCATTTATTTAATTTACTAATTAACAAATAAAATTATCAGGTTCTACGCTAATTTACTGTTGGAGCTATTCGATGATTTGGAGACCATTTTAGCATCACATGAAAAGTTTTTATTAGGTACCTGGTTAGAGGATGCAAAAAATATGGGTGCTAATCAAATAGAACGAGATAACTATGAATACAATGCAAGAAATCAGATCACACTTTGGGGGCCTAATGGAGAGATCAAAGATTATGCAAATAAGCAGTGGTCTGGAATTGTAAGGGATTACTTTAAGCCACGATGGATTGTATTTCTCAAAGCTTTGGAAAACTCATTATTAAAAGTAAAGAAGTACAACGATAAGGAAGTGAAAATGAACATTTTTCGAGAAGTCGAACGACCTTTCACATTTTCAAAAAAAGTCTACCCTACTAAACCAATTGGTGAGAAAACAATTTTATTTTGATTATAGTTTAAATTTTTTTATAACAGTTTTATTATGGTAATAATTAATTTTTAAGAACTAAAAACATTATTTAATAGTTTCTATATGAAAGAACTCCAATAAAAAATATGTTAATATCACCAAATTTTATACAATATTACTAATAATTGAATTAAATTTAATAATAATTTAACATTATTTATTTCTATGAAGAAAATCATCTTTGAAATTCATTGTTCCATATAAGTTATTCAACAAAATTTTATTACCTTAATTTTATATATTTTGTACGCGAAATTAAGTGAAAATTAATGCTCTAAAGTAGAAAGGGATTATAGCTACTAAGTAATCCTTTTTCACTTTATTTCATTGCAATAAATTAAAAATTTAGTAATATTTTAAATAATGATTCGTCACTTACCTTTTAAAGATACAGTCATTTTTTAGACAACAAATAATAAAATTGTTATTAAATTTAAGAACATATACATGTTGATGAAGCATTTAAATATTATTTTTTATATTCTTTAAATATTGTATAAATAAAAAGTTCTCCTGTTTTGCAATTGAAAAAATAGGTTAATTACTAAAATTAATAAAAATTATAAATAGAAATATCAATTCAAATAAATTGATGTTTAATGAAAGATTGCGTTTATCGATTTACAAGTTTTTTAAATAATTTTAAAAAAGTAATATTATATATATATTATATATTATATCACTAAATTATTTATTAAAAGTATGTATTTTGCAATTTCCTTTTTTATTTTCTTTAGGTGATACCATTGATATTGCTATTAGATTACACTCAAAATGGAATTATAATAGAGTTTTTCAACATAATCAATATCATGGAAACGATACAGAAAAGTAATAAAATGATATTTAGATACTTTTTGGATTCAAAGCTTGTTATTAATTTCGCAGTTATTGCTTTAAAGTGGATTTTTCTTTACAAGAAGCATGCATGTTGAAATTCATTTAGTAGCGTTATGCATCAATTACAAAAGAACGCAGTGTAAAATAACAAAGTTAAGTATGGTATTTGAAAAGTTGGTTTTGTAAAAGTGGTTTTGTTTGAGTTTGTTTTGTATATTCTAATTTAATAAAATTCTTTGAATATATATATATATTTATTTATTATAATAATGTTTCCATAGAAGAATTCCAATTGGAATGATATTTTGTGAATAAAAAGTTTTGATTGTTTATTTTTGACAAGAGTTTCATATTTATTGCTATTTCATTTTGCATTCAAGAATTCCTGTAATACACACTGGCGGAAAAAAAACGCAGAACTTTAAAATGCACAAAAAAAAATTTTCAAGAGAAAACCTTGTTTTTTCTTCCGGGTGTGGCAAGAGGTGGAATGGATTGGCCGTCATTTTAACTCGAATATTCTGGTGG
>JABFPK010002581.1:0-10002 GCA_022817445.1 Habroteleia sp. ZL-2020
ATATAATATGTCCCATTAAATATTTATACTCCTAATTCACTATTTAGGTCGACTTCCTCCAACTAATGTTGTCGCGTGCGATCATTTCTCATCTACAAGTCTATTTTGACGGTTTCTTTCGGGACATATTTACGACACCTAGCGTCTTATCAGTTATTAAAAGCAGTTCCACTCCACGTTTCCTGTCCCCCCCCCCCTCTCGAAGGTAAAACACGAGACGTATAAACTCGACCAAGAATTGCTTTTCGTCGGTTGGAAATCGTCGCTTAAGTGTTGTTGACAGGAGTGACGCGATCGGGATTCCGATAACGAATTTCCCGAGCCCGACCTTTGTCTAGACAATTTGTTCAAAAATTTGGTAAGAATGTTCGAATACAAGTCGGTAGCCGGACACGCATTCCTGTCACCGGAATACTTTCCTAAATTCAGTTAAGATAAGGCCCACCTTGACGCTGACTAAGCCGAAACGATAAGCCCGCTCGGCCGATTTTCTCCCTAATCAGCCGTCGGTTTTACGGGCCCTTTCCACTCGGGCCAAAGCGAACGAGTCATAAATATTGCTGGCGAGATACCGGCATGCCTCGGATTTTTTGATACTGATTCAGCGCGTAAAAGCAACGACGACGCTTTTATCGCATCCGTCAAAACCATTCGTCAAAACCATTTCTAATCACTTCTTCCTCGCTCGTTGACAAAATATTGTGATTTCTGATTAAGAACCTCGGCAATTCCGTTTGGTCCTTGGCGTGGTGCCAAAGGATTCACTGCTGGGAGTCAATGTTCACGCTTCGTGCACTCAGAAAAATATTTTATTACGTGGACATAAATAGTTTGGATATATTTTGTTGAACCAAACACAATTTTTTGGTTGGCATAACAAAATATCTTCTAAATGTTAAATCTTATTCAAAAATAATGGATATTTAATATTTTTTTATTATTTATGCAATATTTTAAAAATATTTTATTATCACCAAAAAATATATTTATTAAGTATTTTTTTATTTAGTATATAGTGCATTATAATTTTTTGTTTATTTATTAAATATTCATTCAATATTTTTTAAATATTTGGTACTACATGGAAAGTTCAAGGTTATAAAAAATGTCATTTGTTCAATAGCTCAGTGGTTAAAGTGTTCAAGCAGCTCCGCAGCGTCCTGAGTTCGAATCTTACAGCGGGAGGTTTTTTCGAACGAAATAATTATACGAATATTATAACTTTCAGATAATTTAGTAATGCTTTTGCAGAACGAACAAAATTATTTAGTTGTGTGAGCCAAAAATTGATCATATTTCTACTAAATTATTTTGTTGGCAAAACCAACTTAAGTACATAATTATTAATTAATGCATTTACTTCTCTGTGACTTCTGAAGTCAAAATAGTGTAAAATAGAACAGCAGAGTTTGAAATAAAAATTAAAAAACATAATCGACGACATCCTTGATTTTAATATTTCATATTTGAACAATGCGTTGTTTCAAATTTAGTAGACTTTTTTTATATCACAGCAATTTGTTTCTTATAGTTATACGTTCAATTTCACGAAAGGACTGTATAATCATCACAATAAATTTATTTAAACCGCATATAAATGCACAGTACAATTAAAATAATATATATATGGATACGTATAATTATTATATTTCCATTAAGACATTTTAAAATTTTAAGATATAAGATTCACCGTTGTACAACGTACTTGCTTTTATTATCTTTATAGCATCCACTTTTTCCCTCGCAAATAACGAGTTACTTCGAATTTATATCGCGAACATGTAATTTTGAAGATATTCTCTATTTACTTGTCTGCTTAAAACCATCTGTAATTTTAAATCTTCATATATATACATTCTATTCTTTTCTATGACAGAGCCGGGGTACAATAATCTAATATAATGTAGAGGTTATGTTTAAAGTAAGCCTAATCATATACCATAAATATGTGAAGTAAATATATATATTATGTTTTGAGTGTAATAACAATATTGTTTATATATATATATACTATAATAATATAACTCTGCATACTAAAAAGTCCAACAAACGGCATTTCGTTATTTGCGATTACTAATATATTTTTTTTAGTTGGTATAAAAAATACTATTTTTTATATTATTTATATTTTTATATTTTATATTCTTTCAATTTTGAAAGTTTAACTACTATTTACCTTTTTTTACCTAACATTTACAATATTTTTACTTACCCTTTACCATTTTTTACGTAACATTTACCATTTATTACCTACTATTTGCCATTTTTTTACTTACCTTTTACCATTTTTTTTACCTACCTTTTACCATTTTTTTACCTACCCTTTACCATTTTTTTACTCACAATTTACCATTTTTTTACCCACCATTTACCGATTTCTTCAAATCAAGTTGAATGGATTTCTTAAAATGACAAAAACAATGTGTTTTTCATTCGAAACCATTTCTCTTGTCACCCAAATTAAAGGCATCAAACGACCATGATAAGTTGAGAAGTGCAGTTCAAAGCATTAGTTCGAAAAACATTTCGGCTGATACGGATTCGAAGCAATTTCACCGTAGAGTCGGACGAGCCAATAAATTTTCCCGCTGAGTTAAATAAGAAAATCAATCAACGCGAGGACGGATACTGTAAATTTTCTGCCTTCCCGAGCATTTTATCTTTCAATTATTATACCATAGATACATCTATAACGAGACAAACCGTCCGCTCGTCCGTGCATTTATTATTTTCGAGCTCATCAGGTGTACATTTTCGAGCGCTTACTCGCTGCCAGCTATTAGTCAATGCTTAATTTAATTGGACTTTATTATAATTTGATTCCACGAAACCCTTTCCGTTCTTCAGCCGAAGTCCGGCTTCCAATTCATCATCATTCAATGCAGTTAAACTGCAACTATTTACGATGCAAAATCATTACCTATTTTACGATTAATCTTTTGCGGCTCGTAATCATATCCGACGAAAGGATTGTTAATTAAACTGATTTCCACACCGGGGAAACCTGCGATCCGAGTCATAAAAACCGAAATCATGAATTACAAAACGAGCTAATTGGTAGTAAAAATGCATTACTTTATCATCGACTGTTTTCTGATTGGTCCGAATTACAATATCAGATCGGCCATCGGCGTCGTAACTTTTTTCATTCCTTTCCCCCCATTTCTCTACGAGATAATTACTACTAAGATATTTTGCTCGACGAATCATTACTGCCTTAATTTCAAGACAAAGGCATCTCGTACAGGAAGCGATCGGCTAACTAGATGTCTATAAAACGCGCTTCTTGCACGGATTAGCAAACAATTGACTTCCCTGGCCAAGCATCAAAAATCTTCTTTATCGACGGAGTGGCCGACGGCGTTATCGGCTTGCTCGCATCAGTGGTGCAAACTCGGTAAGCCATGTAGCACATTTTCGCACACATTGATACGGTTGTACGTGTTTCGGCCGATTCCGTAGTGCTTCGTTAGGTTTCGACAACTGGCGTTCTTATGAAGAACAAACTGAAAGACAGATTTTCATTGTACAGGTTCTAAGAAATAAATATATAAAATTATTGAAATAAAAAATTATCAATTTGTTGATAATGAATGCATAAAGAGAATACTATTTTTAAGATAATTAATAAATTTAATCAGAAAAATAATAAAGAATTTTGAAAATAATAAATAATTAACGTATTTGATGTATTGCAAAATGTTTCTTGTGTAAAAATAAATAATGCAATCTTTATTATTCTTTTTAATTTAATTTATTAATACAAAATAGAATTTATAATACATTATAAGCAAACTTATTTAAATTAATTAATTGAATTTAACATAGTAATGTATTTATGTATTTATTATCACACTCAGAGAAATGTTTTGTTGTGTCAACAAAAATTTGGTTTTCCCTACAAAATATCGTTTAATAAAAACATAACTAAATTACCTGAACCAAAAATTTTAATTGATATATGTGGTACATATACCACACCATAGTTACTTATGATAATAAAATCCGACACAAATAAAGTTATCGTATATATTTCTGTAATCAATACAATTATATCGTTCGAAAAAGCACCTCCCGTTATGGGATTCGAACTCGGTCCGCTGTGGTGTCGGTCGAACGCTTTAACCACTTGGCTATTAAAGATACATGGCTAATAAATGATTATATACTTAATAAATATGTTTTTATTAATATTTAGAAATATAAAACAAAGCATTGTATAAATATCAAGAAAATATTAAACATCTATTATTTTTAATTAAAAAAAAATTGTGTTATTTCATCTAATTACAGCCAACCAAACTATTTAGTTGCACATAATCAAATATTTTTCTGAGTGGCAACAGAATTGATAATTTTTTAATTTCAAAAATCGTATATTTATTTATTAGAACCTCTATCATGAAAATCCGCCTTTCAGTTCGTTCTTCATCTTCATTCAACACCAGATGTCGAAACTGAACGAAGAGCAACGGAATCAGCCGAGACACATACTCACCGTATCGATGTGTACAAGTGCTCTACATGACCTACCGAGTTTGCATCGCTCTTCCCGCAGTCGCAGTTCGTAAACTTTGTAAGCAGAACCATTACCCTTTTAGAGCGAAATATTATTTCCAAAAATTACATGCTGCGTGGCCGTTAATCCGAATCCTAATTGAAAATAATGTTTCGAGATCGATGACCACGGTTCGAGAAACACGGCCGAGCCAGCGTTGATTGCATAACAGATGCGAGGCTTTGTTTATTAGGCATTATGCGCAGCTCCGTAAAGCAGAATTGACGAAACAACGCGGAGTGTGACGGAGTCATTAAACGAATGCAATAAAATGTTACAAATGGAACCGGCCGAGAGCTGCCGCGTATCAAGCACGGCATCTGGTCGGTCTCTTTGAACATAACCTCAAACTTGGCGTTCGCGATTCGTTGTTCTCCAGACTAAGGGCACCGATAAGGGTAATTAATGTAGCCCCGCGTTGATTAAATCGGCACGCGAACACGAAAACCATTCACTTCGCTCTGAATTTACCTCTATTTTTCAACAAGTTTTTCATCTTAGTCAACACTAAATTAGTTTGGACAATTTGGATATGTGTGCGAACTAAGTGAAATAAAAAATGGTTTTAATTGTATGTATAAATTATTTCGTGTGAGTTATTTTGACTTACGTGTAAAAACAAAATGTAAACTAAAAAAAATAAATTTTGCGTATTTTGGAGGTTGTTAAACAGTTTGGTAGAATGTAATTTTTATTGTAATTAGAGAGTGTGGAACATGTAAATTATTAGTCTTCTTATCAATGTGTAATAATATGATCTTAAACCATTAATTAATAAATTATTTTTCATTTTAAGAGAAAGCAATAACGTAATAGTGGTGTTTGGAAATTGGGACACCAGAGCTCCTAATGTGTCCAAGATTTAGGAACTCTGAATTTTGTAATTTATTTAGCAATCCAATTAGAAATTGTAAACATAATTATAATATTAAATTACATTAAGGTAACTATTATAAGATATTTCTTTGTACATTCGTAAAAGTAATTACTTTATTATTCAATAATAATTATTATTGAAACCGAAATGTTATTTTTCGAAATAATGTTTATTTATTGCGAAGCTTTTAAAGGAAAAAATAAAACGTAATTGTAAATTATGTACAGTAGAACGATTTTATCGCAATGGTTTTGTTCTTTTTGCTTCGTAAGAACTCTATGCGTGTGACAAAGACCCTCAGCGATAAAATCAAGGTTCTACTGTGTATAATAAATGTGTCAAAAGATAATTTAATTTAATTTTTGTGTTATGTCACTTTTTAGGTAAAATTTGGGAACGTCGTATAATATATGATACTATATATAAATATTTGCCCGTCTTTATATTTTTTTAACTTTTCAACATGCCACCGTTTGAAAGAGCGCAATTTAGTGTTTTTTGTTAGCACTTGTAGAAGTTGTAGATCAGATCTCCAAAAAATGTTATCATTTTTTTTTAATTTTTATAAAACTAAAATTTCACTAAATTTATGAGTCTTGACATTTATTGTATTTTTCAACACATTCCAATCAAATAAAAATAAATGAAATCTACATGTATGTGCGTAAAAATATGTTTATTATACTTTCACTATTACATTTATACAAATTCAACTCCATTAAGTTAAAAAATTTTAAACAATATCTTTAATCCTAAGATACTCAATCTCAGTAAGAGAAGGGGGGGGGGTATGAAAATTTTACTTCAGACATGTTTTTAGGCTTCTCGAGGGCATTATTTAAAATTCAACAAAAAGTTTTTTATAAAGAATATTTGAAAAACATTTTATATTTATCAAAAATATATTTTATATTTATCAAAAATATATTTTATATTTATCAAAAATATATTTTATATTTATCAAAAATATATTTTATATTTATCAAAAATATATTTTATTTATCAAATATAACAAGTTGACGTTCAATTGTTGTTGTATTTCCAGAAAGCAAACGGATTCGACCGCATGTGTCTTAATGATTTATTAGAAGAGCTGGAAAAATGCATTCGAAATTAAGTTAGGGTCTTGACGAGGGGTTACGTTTAGAGATATGAGTTATTGTGCGGCGTCGACAGCCGCATTTCCGCTACCGTAATGCAATTACGCAAGGTCGCGTTGCATTGTGCGCGCGTGTCGCTAATTGTTTATATCTCTCACGAATATATTTATTTACCGATTCATATTACGCCGATATGATTCCAGCCGGAATCAAATAAGCGTGCAAAAATGCGACATTGTTTCATTACTTGTGCGATATGCGACGTGGAAAAGGAACATGGCGTCCTCGAAGCCAATTACGCTCGTTAATTACGCATTTTAATTGTTCAGCACTAACCGAATCATCGTTACCGTTGTCGTTATTATTAATAATACCACCATCATTATATAAAATGAGAGGTGTCATAAATCGTCCTCGACACGATTACCCCAGTTCGATGACTAATCGATCGATGTCTCAAATAAAAATTGCGTGCAAGTGTAAATTGAATGGAAAATTTAAAGCCGGTATTTCGAAGCCTGCACTGAAAGACATATGAAGAGTTAGAATTAACCATGATTATATATATATAGTTAAAATGAAAATAGTCATAATAGCCATAATAATGGTTATATTAATTATTTGTATACAATACCTCTCATGTAAAAATGAACATACATGTGCCATATATGCGTGAGATAATCCATATGTCCCATATATGAGCCATATATGTTCCATATATGAGCCACATATGTTCCATATATGAGCCATATATGAGCCATAGATGTTCCATATACGTTCCATATATCTTCCATATATCTTCCGCATATATGTTTTTTCCAATTTGCTAATGAAAATCACATTTCAAGTACATAAATAAGTTTCCGAGCATCCTTCCACCTATATGAGACTTTTTTGTTGCATTTGGACTGAATTTGAAAATTTTTTTCAAATCATCCAAAAATGCTATCTAAAAATGAAAAATTTTAAAACAGAAAAATTAGTATTGTGCTAATACTATTCATCTAATCTATACCTAGTGAAATTTTTCTTGTAGAAGATTGAATTCTGCATCGGAATAATATAGATACTTGTATGTTTTGGTGTAAGTCTGAAGAAAATTCAAATTATAAATTCTGAAATTCAACTAAAAATTGAAAATTTTTGTAGGGTGGGAACTTCTCAATTACGAAGGGTCAAAAAAATGATTGTTTCAAATCTCAAAAAAAGCAATATATATGACATCTCTGATGTGAAAGAAGATAGAAAATGGTGTTTAAAGTGCAAAATGAAGAAAAAATTTTTCCATCATTTAGTTCCATCAATTTTAGCCCAGATTTCAAGTTTTTGGAACCCAAACTGAGCAGATTGATGTAAAATTTTTTTTTCCAATTTTTTTCCGCAAATTGTATTATAAGTGCATGAATGATTTTCTGAGCATCCCTCCTCATCTATCTAACCACCTTTTCTGCATTTTTTTTGAAATTGAAAAATTTTTTCAAATCATTCGAAAAATCGATAGCGAAAAATAGGAAATTTTAAAATAAAAAAATAGGATTGTGCTAATTCTATTAATCCAATCTTTATTTAACAAAGATATTCTTATAGAGAATTGAATTCTGCGTCAGAATCATATAGATACATTCAAATTTGAGTGAGATTTTGCATGTAAATCCATTTATTAATTTTGAAATCCGGCCAAAAATCGAAAATTTTTCCAGGGTGGGACCTTCATAATTTTGGAGGGTCAAAAAAATGATTGCCTCAGATTTTGCAAAATTCAATATATATGACATCTCTGATGTGAAAGAAGATAGAAAATGGCGTTTAAAGTGTAAAATGGAAAAAACATTTTTTCACCAATTTCAGGTGCCCAGATTTCAGGATTATGGAGCAGAAACTTAGCAAAATGACAAAAAAATTTGTTTTCCAATTTTTTACCGCAAAACGTATTTTGGGTTCATAAATAAGTTCCTGAACATCCCCCCACCTATATAAGATATTTCTTTTAAATATTGACTTCATTCGACAAAATTTTCAAAATCACGTAAAAAATGTTATCGAAAAATGAGAAATTTTAAAACAGAAAAACTACAAATGTGCTAATACTATTCATCTAATCTTAATATAATAAAGCGCATTTTGTAGAGAATTGAATTTTGCATCGGAATAATATAGATACTTGTATGTTTGGGTGTAAGTTTGAAAAAAATTCCAATTATAAATTTTGAAATTCAACTAAAAAGTGAACATTTTTGCAGGGTGGGACCTTCTCAATTACGAGAGGTAAAAGAAATTATTGTTTCAGATCTCGAAAAATACCATATATAGGACATCCCTGATACGAATCAAGATAGAAAATGGAATTCAAAGTGCAAAATGAAGAAAAAATTTCACCAATTTCATATGCCTTATTATATTGCATGCCATATATATATTCATGTGACATATATATTCCATATATGTAAGCTAATCCATATATGTGCCATATATGTTCCATATGTTCCTTATATGTTCCATATATGTTTCATACATGTGCCATATATGTTTCATATATGTTCCATATATGTTCCATATATGTGTCATATGTGTGCCATATGCGTCATGTATGTTGCCATGTTGCTATATATGTGCCATGCACTTCCTATATATAAATATATATATTTATAAATTATTACGTTACACTATAATATTATCAATATAGTCATCAATAATTATTATCATTGAACCATAAAAAAATGGTCAGATTTAAAATTCACTATTCTAAATAGTTATATTAACCAGTTTTTTCTCTTAGTGTGGAGTAATAAGTTTAGCAATATTTTCTGGCCCAATTAGAATATACTTGCGTATTATATTCATATACTTTATAAGTAAATGTATTCTAAATTATGAATCAAAGTGCAATTCGTATCGCAAATTACCTTAGAAAATATATCACATATTGATATAGTACAAGTATATCCCGCTTGAGCTAGAAAACATTGCTAAACTGACACTAAAATTGTTCTCAGTGTGCGCCTCGCTTGCGCGAAGTAAAGAAATTCTCTGGCGTTCGTTAACCTCCAAGCTGTTTTTGAATGGACGCGAGCGCGGTCGTCTATTAATATCGCTAATTAAAGTCCATTACCATGATCATTATCCTCAACAATGTTTGCACGTTTGGAACATAATGAAAATGGCTTGTAAATAACATGTAAACAACGCAATTACTGTAATTCAATAAGATATCGACGAAGGAAGAGACGTCGCCGGCGAGCCTGGTCGAATGGATTTTGAAATCCGAATATGCTTATCAATAATATTAATAAGGGGTCGCGAAACAAGCTCAGGAGTTTGCGAAAGGTTACGATAAGGCGGTGAGTGGCCGAACGCGACGATTCCGGACGCTGTCGTCGATGCAAAATTAATCATGCGAAATAGGTTCCGAGAACCCATTAGTCCAAACCGGTGAACGTAGAATATAGCCACTTACAAATGTATAGGGT
>JABFPK010002582.1:0-10000 GCA_022817445.1 Habroteleia sp. ZL-2020
GGCAAAAGAGAAACGATGAAATGGATTTGCTCAGATCGAGTGCGTTTCTCGAAATTGCGGATTTGGAGTAACAGAGTAACTCGGAGAACGAGGTGAGCGAGTCAGACTTGATCGCGTGTGAAATTGTCGGATCAACAGTTTGCTAGTTAGGAATCTCGTCTCTGGATTAATCCGAAGTGGTTTGTTCTATTCCGCAAGCTTTATATTCTCTTCTTCGTTTCCGTTCGCTTTTCCCGTCGCCCCGAAAAAGATCATTGTGATATCAAACATGAATATCACAATGCTATGGCTTTTGTTATTATTTCGCATGTTAAGAGGGCTTCCAGTAATGCAAATTATTCATCAAAACTAACGAATAACAATGTCAAACTCGAACAAATTTCAATATATATTTTCGACAGTTTGTTTCTAAATTCAGTTTAAAATAGTTGAAGTTATATTCGAAACCGTAATCAATCGAGTTTTCTATTCATTTATATTGGTCCCATGGTGAAACAATGGGAGAATACTGTTTACATTGCAGTGTATAAAAAAACTTTATATAACTATGTTTACGATATAAAATGTAAATATTAGAATCATACTGTAAATTGTAACGATTTTGAATATGAATAAAATTAAAAATTATAATATAAGTAATATCAGATTATGGTCAGAAATGTAAAAAAAGGATAATCAATTTCAAAAATGCATAACTTCGCCCAAAAAAATCCTAGGAACTTGTGTGATTTGAAGGAAATTTAATGAACTTTATCACTCTGATAGCCAATTGAAGCGAAAAAAAATTTTTACAGCGGTACAAGTTCTCAAAGTTGGACATTTTTTTTACACTTTTTACTTTTCTTTTTCTTTGGGGGGTGGCAGGGAGCAGAATAGATTTTGCATCACGGTAACCTACATGACCGTAAAAAGAAAGCTTCAAACTATTCAGAACTCAAAGTTTCATCTAATTTGGATCATATTCAACTGAGATATGACGGTTACGAAATTCGGTATTTTTGACATGTTTTTAAGTGGCGCGTTTTTTTGCCCAGTGTATATTCTGTATAAAATATAATTTTATTTAAATTGTACATATATATATATATTAACAAGTTTAATAGTAATAACGTGAAACTCTACTGCAAATTTATATTATATATATAGTGTTTTGAAATCCTAAAAAGTTTTTATGGTGTGCATTGTGAACTTAAATAACAAAAAGCTATATTTAGTGTATTTATAGGAAGAGGTTTTCTTGTCTTGTTTCTGTAATACAGTAATAATTATTATTGTTACTCCAGAATGCGCTAATGCCATCCTTGGATTGTGGTATTCAACCATAGATATTACAACTAGTTTGGAATTGGGTTCAATTCTGCGAAATTTGGATTATATTTATTGAGTAGAATCCCATGGAAATATGATGAGATGAGGTATTCTGACCTTGTGGGACTCTACGGAAGTATACGTCATGGCGATAAGTAACAACGGAATAACTTTATAAATAAATTATATAATATTTAAATATTTTATTGTATGTAACGATTATCGGATAATCGATTATTAAAGTGCGAATTTCATTAACGTTGATGTGTGGGTACGAAAATTATGATTGTGTAATAAAATCGTATTTAATATAGTGTAGCAGTAATAGTGTAGTATATAATTCTGGTCTTTTAGAAATATTTTGCAGCATGAACTTTCGTATGATTTGGAATAAATAATTATATATATAGAAATAGCATTACGTTGATTATATGCATTTAACTTAATGTTCCCCATTTCTAGATTCGAATTAAGTGACACGAAAAAATCGAAGAATCAAATTACCAAACGCGCGCATCTGATAAAAAAATAACAAATTTTGCGAAAACTGATAAAAGTTAACAAAGTTCCAAGGCAATGAATTCCGAATGAAAAAAGTTGATTCAGCATTAACAATTCACGAAATCCTCGGATTCGTGTGGTGTGCTTACGTTTTTACAGAGATTGCTCCGTGAAAAAATATTTCACCGTTTCAGTAAATTCGACTACCGCTCTTGTCAAACGGCAGACACAACCAAGATACTGCATTGTGTTTAATTAATTTAATGGACGCAGCGGATTTTTAATTTTATGGTGAAATTTGTTGCCGGCATAGCAGATGTAAAGATCACGAAGAATATTTCATTGCAACATTTACGTTATAGCAATTTCTCGACGACGACGAGCGTCTGTTACACTTCCGACGTTATTTTATTACTTCACTCGTTAAACATAGAGCAGCACACCGCAGTGCTTTACTACTTTGTTTTGGCGAGTGCATCGAGTTTTAGCCCTATGGCTGTCTTTTTCATTGGAGTATCAAAAATGATAAAAGTATGGTTGGATTTGAAATAGGATAGGTGGTGAAACTGATCAATGGTTTCAGAACACGAAACATTAATGTAAAAACTAAATATTGTTTCGTGTATTAACGAACGAAATTTTTGGATTATGCTTTGTCAAACCTTTGTTCAGTACGTATCAATAATAATTGATATCTTTGTAGTCATAGCATTGAATTATCTGAATGCAAATATATCAATCCGTTTGGAAAACTGATGATCAAAGTCGTGTAAATTTGAAGGGGACCTTATTTTATAACAAGCAAAGAATGCTCACTTTATACTGCAGTAATATCATGTTCATGTTTAACCTACAAACCATCGATATTGTTCCTTAGATAACATAATATTTTTTATTTTTGGAACGTATAGTCACGTTGGTGTTTTGTTGATAATCCAAGACTAATGAGTGGGCACTAATGTGGCTATTAAATATTACTAAATATTTTATAATATTATAATTTGTAAAAAAACATTATTTTGATAGTTTTATAAACATACTTATTATTGGTTTTGCGCCACCTAGCGGTAAACTTTTACATCACTCAATCAATAATATTTAGACCGTAACACACACACTTTGTTTTTTTCATATTCAATTTCGATTTGTATCTTTTTTTAGTTTTACGTTGATAATTTCTGATTTGAGAGGTTGTTTTTAATTCGAATTCTAATTGAATCAGAAGTAATCTTATATATAGAAACTTCTACCCCTTTCTCTGTCGTTTTACTTGAAATTTGACTTTTCTAATTTAGGTCAATATCTGATACATTAGCAAGTTAGTGAGAGAAAATCAAAACTTTGCAGATATTCTAGAATTCCAGTTAAATTCTTTTTCCTTTTTTTATTTTTATCTCAGGAATTGTTAGGAATTTGTGAAGGAGCGTTCCAACCGAAGATGTGAATTCCTAGGATTACTGGGATAATTTATGATATTTTAATGAAAATTTGCGGAATCACAAATGGGTGACGAAGAAACAAAGACCGGTCAGTCCGGCGAAAAGCAATTGTCCATTTCCAGTCGGCAATCCCGATATGGTTTCCGGCCTTGGACTGGTCCCTTTTACGCTAATCCGATTCTTCGCGTCGCAGCCATTCGATTTCAATAACATAATAACTCAAATTCGTTCGTTACACGCCCGTCCATTCGATGTCGATTCAGGAACTCGGAATAATTAGGAAGCGTACGAATTGCTTCGTCGAATGGGGCATCGCAGTCCGTCGACTGCCGTCAACGATGCGTCGTAGGTGCCAGGCCTAGGCGCCGGTTTGGGTCAATTCTCATTTTCTATCGATCGACTTCTTCGTCTCACTAAATTTCTCATCAAGTCGACTAATGGGATAGCTGCGCTTCTGAATTTCCCTCGTGATTTTCATTTCAACTTAGGCGTCACCATTCTTCTTTTCACTTTGGCAGTTCTCGTTTTTACTTTATTCTTTTCATTTTTTCCCTTTAGTATTTATTTCCTAATATAAACTGCTTTGATCAACGAGAATGCTATACTTGACTGGAGAAATATTATTAAAACACACACATTTAGTGGTAGAAAATAAATTTTACATTATTTCAAATTGGCTTCAATGTGAACACAATAAATTAACTAAGTCAATATTATATAACGAAATTTTAAATAAGTTTTACTGTAAATAATTAGGCAAACATTTTAAGAGTTATTGGAAATTCGAATCCTAAAAAGTGTTTTGAAAAAAAAACTTTGAATTTTTGAGTGTTTTCTTAAAAAACTTTTGCAATTTTTACTAAATAGGAATAATCCCCTAATAACATGAACTTTGTTTTTAATGAAAAACCCGAATCTGCAATAAAAAATTGGGATTTTGATTTAAAATTTTAAAATAGATTCCGGCCTTAAAAAACGGGTAAGGAATGAGAATTAATTAGATGAGAGAATAATTAATTAAATAATTATTGTTCTCAATATGCCTAATTCATAATTTATAATTTTAATTAAAAATATATATTTTTATTTTATTTGAATGTAGCCCTGATGAGGTTCTTGCAAAAAGAACGAAAAGTTGGCAATAAATAAATGTCACAAATTATAATAAGTCCCAAAAATTGTTATTATTGTTCCTATGGGTCCCTCAATCTATCATAATGAGAATTAAGTTTAGTATCATTGCATAGTTTTTACAAAAATATTAAACACATATTTTAGCATATATAATAAGTTGGTGTAGTATATATATATTTTTAACAATGCGGTCAAATTTAAAATTTAATAAGTAATCTTGCAAGACGTATTTTGTATTTATAAATCTGTTTCAATTGCTTAATAATTGTTCTTATTATATGCAAACTTATATAAAAAACATGATGATTAAAATGTTACAACTGTTTATTTTTTAAATGAATGTAATTAAAATTTATAATTGTAAATAAATTACATATATTTACAATTATAAATATGTAAATTTATACAGAGTCGATCCATACAACATTAACATATTTGTAATTACACCTTTAGCCAAGGGCTATTTCTGGAGAATAATCAATCGTATAAATAAAGTGTGTGGAGAATGAAAATATTTTGAAAAACATTGCGTACGCATTGAATTTTACTCCTCTTTATATATATATATATATAATAAATATTTCCAAAGATATGCAGAATATAAAAGAAAAATATTTTACTGCGCTTTTAAATCTTATTATTTATTACATTATCTTTTAATTCGGAAATACTCAAGTGTTTATATCTGCAAATATATAATGGCATTAAAGATTAACTATGGATTAATTGGGAAATATTCTAGGAATCTATTTAACAATTATTAGTTAGGTAAAGAAAATATTTTGCTAATCTAATTATTATGCTTTCCGAATCTCTTCTCAATTACCTGGGGTGAATTAAAATTGTTGCACTCAAATTGCATTCTTGTGAATTCGCAATAATTTCTATTTTAAAGATTCTTGTTAATGACGTTTTGAAAATCATTCAATTTGCTCAAGAGCAACAGTTTTGATGTTGAAAAATTTATATTTCAGCAAAAAGATTTTCATAATAGATACTGGAAGTATATTAGAAATGAATACACTACAATTTCTACTGATTTTCCAATGATTCGTTTGACAAATTTTGTTTAAATTGTCTGATAAAATTTCGGCTCCCTCTCTAACCTTCTTTGTTCCATTTTCGCAAAAAATGGTATAATTTTTCATTTTGTTCAGTAAAATATAAAGGTTAATTTTCATATAGAAGCATAATAAGGGTTATTTTGTATGTTCACCGTTCAGCCAATAAAATTTTGTCAAAGTTCTCGGTCCTGATACGGAAACAAGTGGAAAGTCTATGTAGTGTATTTAAAACTCGTTTCTCATTACTCATTCAATAAATTAATGACATTGATAAAACATAAAACGAACTATTTTTAGCAGAAAACTATTCTACTTGATTTTGAAGATACACAAACTAATAATAAAATAAAATATTTTTCTTTTAAAAACAGTAGATTTTATGTTTACGTTTTTTAGGTCGATGGATTATTGTTACTATGTGTTACTTGATCTTGAAGACAAACTAATAATAAAATAAAATATTTTTTTTAAGAACAGTAGTTTTTATGTTTACATTTTTAAGGTCGATGGATTATTGTGTTTAAAGATTAATTATACTGTACATTTTTCTCCGTGCAAACACTTTATCCAAAATTTGACATCGTTTAATTCTTTTATTTCAAGATTCAATGTATATTTTAACTTTTAAAGCATATTTTATTTCACCATGTATATATATATATAATTTAAATATTTCATTCACAAAAAATTGAAATTGTATAGCATGAGAATAAAGACTTATAATTGGGGCGGGTTATGTCTCGTGACAATAATAATCATAATATAGCATTGATATTCTCTTAATTTTTTAAAATAAAAGTGTATTTAATTTTTTAACTTAGGCATATTTGATTGAAAAAAATATTTGTTATAAGAAGATTAATTTAAGTGAAATCCCTAATATTTTGAAAATTAAAAATAATGATAAGTCTCTTAACTAATCTTAATTCTGCTTGTTAATCTATCTTAATACCGAAGCAATTACCTCAAAGTAGAGTAACTGCTTTATTCTCAATGCTATATAAAATTTCGAGAAAAACAATAGCCGGGAAGAAAACACGGTTCCTTCCCTTTCTTAAAACTAAATGAAATTCATCAGAAAGTTTTATTTTACCTTTCAACACAACAGCAATTATCCAACCGATGATCAAGGGGCTATTGAATTCACAAAAAAACTCTGTAGAAAAGCTTCATTAAGAAGACGCGGAATGTAAAAGATGAAACTTTGAGTTCATTGAGATAACGATTGCTGCAGCGTCATATTATAACCCGAACTGAAATTCTTTCAGATCACTTTCAGTCGAACTAACATTTCGCGTTAAACAAACGGAATAATTTATTATATGACAACCTAAGATATATTAACAAAAAACAACATTAATTTGCGAATTATATATACTAATGGTTATAATATTACAGTAGTGCATGAAGAGAATTCTGGTATGAAGGGAATATACAAGGTGAAACTCGAAACCAGTCTTGATTTAGTGGTAAATGTAGCAAAGCCTGCCACTATATTGACGCTTAAATATACATTATGTATCTATGAATATTGTACCAGCTAAATAACGTATCTAATGAATTGTTAAAAATTACTTGTATTATAGTGTCTTAAAAGTTAAAACGTTACTAAATACATATTCAATTACAATTTCCGTAAATTTAATTACATAACATTATAAAATATTAATTTAAATTCTAATCTATTTAATAATGGCTGAAAAAATATATTTTTAGTTTTTTTTTTCAAATTGTTTATATACTAAAAAATTGTAAATTTCAATTATTATACAAATTTCAGTTAATAATTTAAGTATTTATATTTACTTTTTTAAATTATGTTGATAATATTTCACTGTTTTAATATTTAATGCAAATATTTGTATATTCAAATTCGTAGTGCGATTAAGGTTTTTTTTATATTATTTTACATTATTTAACAAATTTGAATACGTTATATTTAGTTAAATACGTATCATATTTAATGCAATATTAAAAAATTAAAATTTTTAAAATTTTGTTTCAATTACAGCAGTATATGTAATATAAAAGTATATAAATACCTGAAAAACTTTTTTAGTTTAAATTTATATGTATACATTATATGCATACATTAAAATACTATAGTATTTTAACAAGATTGCTTCTTTTCTATCCATACACTGAAGTAATTGTTACACATACACCCACAGACATTACTATTTTTCACATTAATCATAAAACGAAACAATTAAATCACTTTCTTAAGGCGATATGTCACTCGTTGTTAATGTTTAAATTGCCAAATTGCCGCCAAAAGTATATTTTCGCAAGCAAAATAATTATTAAAATCAATAATTTGAATATGAAAGAGTATGTGAAGTGTTTCCCACAGTTAACTTTATGACGAATGTTTAAATAGGTAAAAATTGTTATAAAATATTCCAAATTTAATTATCTATGGATTCATCAAACATTTTTTTAAAAAATTTAAATTATTGGTTTGAATATTTGCGAAAATATACTTTTGGCGGCAATCTACTAATTCAAATATAAACGAGTGTATCATTATGCGCTGTATGCGCAATTCAGCGCCCATGGATTTCGCGGGAATTAAAAAAAAGCAGAGAAATAAAAAAAAGGCGGCAAGTCGCGCTGGAGTCATGATCGTAACGCCGGTAGTGAGCGAAAGCAACGCGTCAACGCGGTTTGAAAAGCGAAATAGAAAAAGAGCACGACTTATCTTAACGGCTATCTACTTAGCAGCGGTTGTTGGGTGTGGTTGGCGGCAAACGACAGACAATGGGGGTTCAGGCGGGGAGGAAAGCGTAGTTGGTGGTTGGTAAGTAGGGTGCAAGCACAAGAGAGCGCAGCGGGAACACTCGCGCGCATCCATACACAAAATGGCGGTTACGCGAAATGGCGGCAAATACACAAAAGGGAGCACGGGCGAAATGATTAAAGTAATTCTTCTGTACTGCTACGTCAGACTTAGTGTTTTTGTAAATTAAAATTTACTTGAAATGAATTGTATTTTATAAAATTTATTATTTGTAACCTGTTAATTGCATTGTGTTAGAAAAAGTAATTTTTATTGTACACTACTTTTGACTGGATAACGTCCTCCAGTTTTTGTAATAATTTTGTTTAACGGAAAAAATGGAGAGGCGACCCAGCCAAAAGTATTTTACAATAAAAAATACTTTTTCTCAAACATACAATTATCCAGTTATTAAAGAAATCATGCAATATATTTTATAAAATACAGTTCATTGCAAATAAATTTTAATTTTAAAAACACTGATGTCGACGTAGCAATACCCAAAATCATTTTACACCCGTTAACGGTTCAAAATTCACTGTCGTGACCCCACGCTTGCGCACTAATTAACCGGTCGTGACGCCATTAGTCGTGGGAAATGAAATTTATCGATGGTCAGCGCCGCCAGCGGATCTAGCCGATCAATCCACACGGCCATTTCCCTGCAGAATTGCGTCACAGCATTTTCAATGTATAGTGTATATTATAAATTTTATCGATGAATATATCACTTAATTTTCTCCTCACTTTGTCGCCAATAAAGATTGAAACTGTATCGTTGTAAAGTTTTTATTTTCAACAATGCATGTATTGTTATTGGTTTAGTTATTTCTATTGAAATGTTTTGAGTTTATTTAATTTGGATATAGTGATTATGAAAAAGAAAATAATGCACGATTGGTAGCAAATAAAATAATGTTTAATATCAATTCTTTTTTTTATAGGTAATCTAATACATACTCGTAAGTACGAACAAATAATTAAGTGAATATATGGATATGAATTTTCTTTATATGAACTCTAAATGGAAAAAATCAATTTTCGAAAACAAATCAACACGGCAAACAGTTCATTTACATACATTAAAATAATTAAAATATATGATTAAATATGTTTACATTGTTGGATTTATAAACAAACATAATGTGGTGAGTTTATTATATTATTATTATTTTATATTTATAATATATTATACATTAAATAAAGAGAATAACATTGTGCAGTATTTTCAGAATAAATTATACGCAAGTTTAATTAAACGAGCAAATCTTGTTTATAATCTAAACGAGTATAGGTTAAAAATCTAAAATTTGTTAGAATTGAGTTTTAAATTTATAATAATATATAACTTTATTATATATATTTGTGATAAAGAATTTTAAATCATTTTATTGTGTGTGAGTGTGTTCTTCAGGTACTTTCATGCAAAAACTATAATGGTAAAGCAAATATATATATTTCTTTTGCAATCAGATTCTGCATGCAGAAACATTACACTTATAAATTATTCTCTTTTTTTTCTCTCTCCCTCTCTCACTCATATATCTAAGGACATATACACAATATAAATATAATCCTCTCTAACAATTATTTTCACTTACAAACGATAAACATAATTCATTTACCATAATTGGAAATGCTTTCATCGATGTGCGTGAAGTTTCAAACGTTGGAATTACAACGAATTTGGACTTAGAAAAATTTTCAAAAAAAAAAAAATTTTTTTTTTTATATATCGAAAATATTGATTAATTTTAATATAAAAATTACAAAAA